>WBMZ01004794.1:0-49920 GCA_013400975.1 Atrichornis clamosus
GGCGGAGGGGGTGGGTGGCTGGGCGGGGAGCCGGGGCGACACTCTCCGCGGCAGGGGGGCCGCGCCCGGCGGAGGCGGACGGGGATGCGGCGGGGCGGCCCTGGGCTGCACCCGCGGAGGGACCGTGTCGCGGCCCTCCCGCTTCCTGGTGGCCGCGCTCCGCGTCTCTGCCGGCGCCAACCAAGACAAAAGGTAATTAGACGCCTCGTAATTTGAGCACAGTGGGTGCAGCGCCGTCCTGAGCAGCAGAGATTTCGGGTGTCAAAATCCTCTCTCCCCCAGGGAGAGTTCACCCTCCGGCAGCTCTCCCTCCCTTCGGGAGCTCTCTTTGGAGCCCACTGGCCGCCGCTCACCTGCTAAGGAGCTCTGCGGCCTCGCCGCGCCCGACATAGGACTCGCCTTGCAGGCTGGGTTTACGAAGTGTAAATGCTGTATAAGGTTGAACTTCTGTTATAAAACCGTTTATTTGGGGTTCTGGGGAGATCTTTTTTTCTTGGTGGACTTCCTTGTGGGAAGGTCGTGGGTGTGGCGGGTTGCTTTAATTCCTTCCTAGGGGGAAAAAAAAAAAATCCAACAGAAAACCAAACCACAAAACCCAACCAACCCAAATGAAAAAACCCACCCCCCAAAAACCTCCACTGTTTGAAGTTCTGGTAATGTGCTTTCTTCATACGTATCTATTTTTCTATGTCTTATTTTTCAAAATTATGAGGGAAAGAAAAGGAAGACAAGAACAATGTGCTACATTTAATGCCTGGTTTTAGATTCCTCACTGCTTGCCTTTTATAAAAGCTGGAAATTCACAGAACCCTCCTGCCATAAAAAAGTATAGAGATGTGGCCAGATTAGTTACCTAAGGTTATTTCTGTACCCAAAGATGGACTTGAGGAAGTATCAGAAGTAGCTTTAAACTAGTCAGCTTTGGTTAAATTTGCTGTTAAGAAGTGATAACACACTTCTTCATATGGTCAACAAAATCAACAAAAGCTGTCAGAGAATTTGGGTAGACATTAATCTACTGGTTTCCAGTGAGGTCTGTGCTGCTATAGAGATGCTATTAACCCTACCTGAGTTACCCAGTTTAAAACATTTGTGCCTACATCAAGTACACCCACACTCTGGCTTCAGTAAAGACATGGAACTGTCTCTCAAGTTAACTCATCCTGGTTGGAGCAAGGCATTTGGTAGTTTTCACCTAAATTAACTGTTTGGATTTAGAACTGCGTGGGTGCTAATTTTAACACAGTATGTTAAGTCCTGTGAAAATGTCCTCCTGGGATGCTAGTTTGAGGCAGTCTGGGTTTTTTCCAGTTCCTAGTGCATGTAAAAGTGAAGACCAAGCCGGACGGAAAGAGGACAGGATAAATGGTGAGCTGTTAAATCTGACTTCCACCCTGTTGCTATTGCTAGTGCATCAGAAAGGCTCATCCCATGGTGTCTGACAGAAGGACTGCCGGGTGAGTGCCTCTTCATGATCGTCTCTTCCCCTTCTGAAGCAGCTGGGAGATTAAGAGGTTGTGAATCGGAGTCATTCTGTTAAATTGGATGTACAGTAGAAATGCTTCTGCCTTTATTGTTAATACATGCTGTAGGTATGTTGTACCAGTTATCGTATCAGGGTGAAAGCTATAGAAGTATGCAGTTTCAGGCAATGTACTCTTTTCGGGTCCTGACAGAGAGTTAGTTAGCCTAATGTAGTTGAATATATATATTTAGCTAATGCTGGCCTGATACATATTTATCTGCTCTGATAAATCCTGCCTTTTCCTATAAATCTTGCCTAGTATATACAGGGGCAATCCTGGGAAAGCAAAGTAGACTGCACCAGCAAGACTGTGGTGATCTGCTAAAAGTTGGATCTAAAACAAGCACTTGTGTTTTTGTAGATTTGATGAAAGATCACACTTCCTCATACATCTAACATAGTTATTGCAGCAGAGGTATGCAATAGAGGTCACGCCTACTGTACTTTACACCTGTTTTATCCATTGTAAGCTTATTTAGCGGCTATTCAAAGTCACTGGTGTGTCCTGGTTTAACCCCAGCTGGCAACTAAGCATCATGCAGCCCTTCGCTCCCCTCACCTCCCCCCATGCCCGGTGGAATGGGAAGGAGAATCAAAAGTGAAACTTGAAGGTTGAGATAAGAGCAGTTTAATAATTGAAACAAAGTAAATAATAGTAAATAATACTAGTAATGATTATAGAAAGAAAAAGACAAGTGATGTACAGTACATTTGCTCACCACCTGCTAACCAATGCGAGACCCTGCCCCCAAGCACCGATCAGCCCCTTCTGGGTAACTCCCCCAGTTTATATTCTGGGCATGACGTTTTATAGTGTGGAATATCCCTTTGGCCAGTTCGAGTCACCTGTCCTTGCTATGTTTCCTCCCAGCTTTTTTTTCCCTGCACCTCCTCACTGGCAAACCATGAGACACAAGAAAGTCCCTGATTTAGGATAAGCACGACTTAGCAGCAACCAAGACATGAGTGTGTTACCAACGTTATTCCCATAATGTATCCAAAACACAGCACTGTGCCAGCTACTGAGAAGAAATTAATTCTATTCCAGCCAAAACCAGGACACACTGATGTTCATTCAAATCAGATTTTGTTCTTATAATCTGACCCCTCTCTATGTCCATTTATACTAGACAAAATTACAGTCATACACTGTTTTGGATAGCTTTTCTCTGTTTTAAAGATATTTTTAATAGGACACTCAGCAAAAGTAAAAAGGACTTTCAGTGAAATTCCTTTCTTAGTCTTGTGCTGCAACTGAGATTTCTTCCCCATGAAACTCTAGTTGCTCGTAGACCATTGGTGCTCTCAGTTGTGCCTTTTTCATCTGCCCTAGTGGAAGAATGGGTGTTGCCTAAAAGATCATATGAGTCTAAGTATAATTTAGAGTAAGTGTGGAAATTATTCAAATACTCCCATGAAAAAGCCTTATGAAGTAGCAGTGTACAGATCCCTCTTCAGGATATGTGACATAAACTTACAATGCAGGAAAAGTAATCTTCGAAGTAGGCAGGTTACAAATAATTTAGAATAAGACCAGTACTTTATATTTGTCTTGAAAGATAAGAGACAGCAAGTGTAAAACTCTAGGGTCTTGATAGGTTTCTAATGGAAACATGTATTTTCCACATAGATACAATTCTGGACTAAATTCAAATTGTACTTTTATATAATGGGGCTTTGTAGCAAACTGGCCTTGGGCTGAGAAACAAGCATGACTTATGATTGTTATTTCCACTCCAAAATAAATAGCAGCAATTTCATGACAAGGCATATATTAAAAAAAAAAATTGTGTACTGACTGTTCTCAGTATAAAAATAATTAATAAAATTTTTAAATAATTAAGTTAAAAGATAATGAGGCCAAGAAGACATTTCTTGTTGACTTCAGTTGGTCCTGTCAAGTCTGTATGTTTCCAATTTTCTCATTCATTGTTTCTTTTCTTGTCATGTAAAGGATGTCATCCAGCTGCATGCCTTAACTGAAAATAGGTAACTGTATGGAAAATTACTAGCCTAACTCTGAGCTAATTACACGAATGCATACATCCCCCTTTGTCAGTGTTAATTTTTTATTACAGTGACTATAAAAAGATGTAAAAGTGCTACCATCTGTGTCTGTATCAGACAGTGATCTGGCACACGTACCTAAAAAAAAAAAGAGCTCTTTTATTCTATGTATTTTCCCTTGTTAGTTGAAACCAGTTCTGGTTTTAATCATGTTATATGCATTGAGTCCTTAATTTTTAACAATAAGAAAGTTATTTTATTGCATTGTATCTTTTCTTTTTAACAATGACATAGTTATCCTTTGACTGAAGGAGAACCTTGTCCTCAGCTGAGAATGTACAAGTACAGTGTGTGTGTGTGTGTGTGTGTGTGTGTGTGTGTGTGTAAGTTTTTGTTTAACTTACTGTATGTGGACAACACAGAGTTCAGAATATTATTGGCCAACTGGACAGGCTGTTCAAATGCTAGAAATTGCTTTAAGTTTTTCTGTCATTTTGCCTTTAATGTGAATATGTAATTAGCAAATTTTTACTATGTCACTGATAGTATTAAACAATATTAAACTGTCCATGTGTTCAATACAGCTGGTACATTGTATAGCATGTTGGGCATTCAAATCAGGTGTTACTAAGCCTTGAAGAAGTCTCACCCAACCTTATAATTTGTATTAATTATATCTCTCCATTATTATACCTTATATAACCTTTCTTCATTCTTAGGTAATCATGTTTTGTGTCAACAATTATACTATTTTTCAGACCTCCATACCTGTAATTCCCCAGGTGATCAGTTACAAGCCCTAGGAAAACAGTGTTTGTTTTGTCTGTGAATATCACTATGATTCAACAACTTTTTGTTTGCAAGCCTTAGTTAAAAATTGTCCTTTTTGATCCATATGTGGGGATAAGTAACCTCTACTGAAGTTGTTACATTTGCTGTTATATGCATTATTGTATAATTTAGTTTTCTGTAATGCTTTTGCCTCTCTTTAAAAAAAACCCCACATTTGTTACAGATGATGTACATGTCTTCTTAAATGTTATTCTCCCAACCACTATTAAGACTAGCCTAAATATTCTTGTTTCCTTTTTCTCATTTATTTTTATTGCTTGTGAAATGCTAGCTCCCTGTCACTCAGTTTGTGTTTTAGTGTATTAGTGTCTTTAGGCTCTACCTAGTGTAAGAAAATGTACAACCTATGCTATAAACTGACCTTATAAAACAGTCTCACAGCCATTAAACTGTATGCTTTTTTTAAGCCAACTTGATTACCAGAAATACATATTTTCCCCTCACCACAGCTATAGAGGTAACTATTGGCTAAATTCAACTCCCAGTAATCAAATAAATTCTTGTTATTTAAATGCAGGTTTGAATGATCTCTTCTGTGTTTGTGAGAGACGTTATATTTTGAGGAAAAATACTACTTTCATATTAGAAAAGACCAAACAAGCAGAAGTTGGAAGAAAAGATTTCTTGTGTTCCAGTGTTGCCTTCTTTTGTATTATCCATATGAAGGAGTATAGAGCAAAAGGTAAATATTTAGATTATTTGGATACCTGCATTTGACTTTTCAGTCCAGCAGTAGCTACTACACGATTGTCAGTATGAGTGATTTTTGCTCTTAGCATAGATGGAATACAAAAAAGCAAGTAAGAATAAAGATGGTCTCAATATGTTTGCCAGTAATTATATTTATTTTCCCACTTGGTTAAATCTTTACTTAGCTGAAGCAAAGTTTATTATTGTGATTTTTAGTGTTTGTTGTGTGTTCTTGATGCCTACTGTAAGACTGATTTGCTCTGACATTGTTCTGACTCTTCAGATAAATGGTAGAGGAGCATTATGTGATGTAGCTTCACGTCACTGTCAGAAAAATTACTGCAAGGGTTATGAGTTAGGATTCATTTGTTACTAACTTTAAGAACATGGAGGAGGGAAGTAATAAGTTTCGAAGCAGCTAACTTAGGAAAAAGAGTGGACAGCTGCAAAATTATAGACAGGTAATCTAAATTTCAGAAGCTGAGAAGGCCCTAGAACAACAGCAAAACACTGTAGCACTGTAGGCCGTAACAGGTAGATGACAGTATGACAGTCTGTAGGAGCCGGTACAGATTTGTTTGAAAAAAAAAAAGGAACGTCAGACCAGTTGAATCTCCTCCAACATCTACTTCTTCCTCTCTACCCAGAAGACCTGTTACTCTGTTACAGATCTCCACCCAGCAAACCTTTTAATAGCGCCTCAGTGGAAGCTGTCACAGGGAAGCCAGGGTGACATAAACGAAACTGCTAATGAGAGAATGTAAACTTGTACTGGGAGAGTGGTTCACATGATGTAGTTTCAAGATAAAATGATGGATGTGGTACACCTGTGGTGCTTTGTCCTGAGGCTTTAACTGCTTATTTTCATTCTGATATAGGATTGTCCCACTAATCGATCAGGCAATACCAGCGTGTAAACACATGGAAAGTTAGGTGTAGGATTCAGAGTGACATTGATGAGTTGTGCTGGAGACCAGCCTGAGTTGAAGCGTTCACAAGGCACAGAGGGACCAGGGCGGAGCTCTGCAGGCATGGCCAGAAGTGCACAGCTGTGGGATAGGGTCGGTCTGGCCTGGTGATTCTGCTGCAAACCCCTGGCAACCTGCACTGGGGCACCACCGACCAAGGGGACAGCAGGTGCCCTTCTGGGAACGGTGAGCACTGTGTACATAGAAACGTCATCATCTTTTTTTAAATAGGCAAAGTAATGTTTCCACTCCACAAAGAATTGGCTAAATGTGCTTCCGTTATTTGTTGTGATGTTTAAAGAAATCATGGACAAACTGGACAGCTAGTCGGGACAGAAGAATGAATGGCCGGAGGGCTTGACATATGAGAGAAGGTCATGTGGATGGTGGGACTGTTGAAGACTGATGTCTGAGGCGAGGAGTTCGGCTGCCCTCAGACCCGTGGCTGTCAGCGGTAGTTGCAGAGACCGGATATGGTCGTACTGGCGGCACAGACGGAGCCATACGGCTGATGCGAGGGGGAACATCGGCTAGAGCGTCACGGTGCAGCGGGCTCGGCAGCACCGGCGGTCGGGAAACCTGGCCCGATCTAATTCGCCCACGGTGCCGAGAGCCGGCCCCGGGCGCTCAGGGCGGGGCGGCGCCGCTGCCACCGCACGTCACCCCCAGGATTTGAAATCCCGTCCCGTGGTGCCTCGGGGCCGCCGCTGATTGGCCGGGCCGGGCGGTGCGCTGTTCAAAGCGGCGGCGGAGGCGCGCGCGGCTGATCCGAGCCCTGGCAGCGCTTCGGCTCCCGGTCCTGTCCCGTCACGGCATGGCTTCCTTCGGTTCCCAGGGCGGCGGCTCCAAGAAGGAGGAGAAGGGCAAGAACATCCAGGTGGTGGTGCGCTGCAGGTAGGCGCGGCGGCCCTTCTCTGGGCCAACGCTGGGGGCCGGCCCGCGGGGAAGCCCCGGGGAGGTCCCTCGTCGGTGTCTCCGAGACTCGGGCCCGGACAGCCCGTGTGCCCAGCGGGCCGAGGCCGCCGCTGTGTGACAGGCACCGTGCAGCTGTGGCTCTGCCGGGGCACTTTGTCCAGCTATGGATACCTGCCCGCGTGTATCGCTGTGGAGAGTCGCCCATACACCCGGGCAGCCTCGGCACCGCGCTGGGAGCTGACTGTCCCGGGCGCTGGTCTGCGGGTGAGGCGGCGCCCTGTGTGTCCCGCGGGGATGCGACACTTCCGCAGAAGTAAGGCTGCTGTGGGCTATTTCTTATAGCTTAAAAAGGCAAAAAGCTGCAGTTTCCGAACTTGATTCAACGCACACCCAGTCGGAAGCAGCATAGGAAGCTCAAGAAGAGCTAGATGAGAAAAGTCAAATTCTCCTTATCTTACAGAAATATGTAACTGTGTTCATTTGTGTCCTGATTTATTCCCCAAACTTGATCTGTCTGAGCATATCAAAAATCTTTTCAAGCAACATATTTAACTGTGCTTTGGCAAAATATGAATTTGGAAACCAAAATGCATGTATTAGCATTGTTAATATGCATAATGTGCTTCATACGTAAGGGGATGAACCTGAGATCAAACGTCCCCATGGCATACTAGGCTGCTGCTTTTGTAGTGGCAATAGTGATGATCTGTACTCCTGCTTCAGCCTAGGTAAATTGTTCCCCTGATATCACAGTTGTGGGCTATTGTATCTCCTGCGATGGACTGGATCAATGTTGTATGGTTACACAGCAGAACATATTCATTGTTCAGCCTTCTGTTATTTTAAAAGTCATAAAACTGAAGCTGTAACTTGCTCCTGTGAATGAGATTTTAGTGATCATCTCTTGTCATCAGTCAGTCTTGCAGCAAAGTGTCCCGTGGTCTGTTTAGAACCTGACACTTCAGCCTCAGTGCTGTGTTGAGGAAGAAATGTTATCTACAAGCTTCAGGAAAGTCAAGATGCAATGTGCTTGTGGGTTTTTTGTGTTTTTTGTGTTTTGGGGTTTTTTTCTTTAGCATTATAATTTAAAGAACATCTGAAGTGTCTCTAGTGTTGAGATATTTTAATGAGTACAATGCTGTAGAAGTTTAAAATTTTGTTCTTTTTGCCCAGTTATACTATTCTAGATCCTTAAACTGAGTCATATTACTGCTTCATCAGTTTGGGTTCTTGTTGGCAATTATATCAATCCAATATTCTTAACTCCTGTCTTTTTAGGCCTTTTAATGCCTCAGAACTTAAAGCAAACTCCTATGCTGTCGTAGACTGTGATCAAGCAAGAAAGGAAGTTAGTGTCCGCACCGGAGGAGTTACAGATAAGACATCAAGAAAGACTTACACATTTGATATGGTTGGTAACTGCTTCTCAAGTTGGGGACTTCTAGAAACAAGCTAGTACACAGTGTGATGCTGTACATTATTGTGTATGCATAAATGGGATATGTTGTCTTTGTGTCCATAGGTTTTTGGAGCTCAGGCAAAGCAGATTGATGTATACCGGAGTGTTGTGTGTCCCATCCTGGATGAGGTTATTATGGGCTACAACTGTACAGTGTTTGCGTAAGTAAGCCAGTAATTATTATTAGGAAATTTTACTTGTATTTTAGTTTATTGCTTACATTTTTATTTTTATTCTCACAGTTATGGCCAAACTGGTACTGGCAAGACCTTCACAATGGAAGGGGAGCGGTCACCCAATGAAGAATACACTTGGGAAGAGGTATATTTTCACTCCTGAGATTTGTCTTCTCTGTACTATAGTTCCAAATTGGAAACTGCAGAAGGCTAAAGAAAACCAAAAGTTGATACCTTTCAAATTCTGAAGCTGACTTTCCTTAAATGTTTGTAGATTTACAAATGGTCTTATTCATTTATATGAAAAGCAAAACTTCACATCTTTAATGTATTGCATGCAACTCTTGGCAATTTTTATATGGAAGGTCATCTTTGTCCAAAGTATTCTTGTTTATATCCAATTAGACTATTATCTGAAACTCCACCCCCTAACTCCAAATCTCTTTCAGTACATTTATAAATTAAGTACTTCTTTTTAATTTGTAGGATCCACTAGCAGGTATCATACCCCGTACACTGCATCAAATATTTGAAAAACTCACAGAGAATGGTACTGAGTTTTCAGTGAAAGTCTCTCTTTTGGAAATCTATAATGAGGAGCTTTTTGATCTTCTGAATCCTACTCCTGATGTTGGAGAAAGACTGCAGATGTTTGATGATCCTCGAAACAAGGTTAGTACTTACAAAATTTGTTACCTTAAGGCTTTCAGGATTGTTGAGAGATATATAATAAGCATGTATTACTTTCTGACAGAGGGGTGTAATTATTAAAGGCTTGGAAGAAGTAACTGTACACAACAAAAATCAAGTTTACCAAATCCTGGAAAGGGGTGCAGCAAAAAGAACAACTGCAGCTACTTACATGAATGCATATTCCAGGTAAAAATCTTCCCCATTTCAGAAACTCTGTTTTGTTTTTTATGAAACAATCTTACGGAAGGAGTAAGAAGCTAGTGCAATCATCCTGAGATCATTCATCATGACACCATCTTGAGATTGTGTATCTCAGTGCAGACTATCAAATATGGGTTAGAAAGCTGGAGTTAAAATTTCCTCCTTGTCACATTCTTTGGGATGATTGTAAAAGGTGTATGAAGGGGTATCATGGTTTAACCCCTGCCAACAGTTGAGCCCACTCACCTGCTCAGTCACTCCTCCAGCTGCAGGATCGGAGAGAGAATCAGAAGGGTAAAAGCTGGAAAACTCATGAGTTGAGATAAACGCAGTTTAATAGGGAAAACAAAGGCTGCACACACAAGCAAAGGAAGAAATTAATTCACTGCTTCCCGTGGACAGGCAGGTGTTCAGCCATGTCCAGGAGAGCAGGGCCCCATCATATGCAGTGGTCACTTGGGAAGGCAAAAACCATCACTCCAAATGCCCCTCCTTCCTCCTTGCTCCCCTCACTTTATATACTGAGTATGATGCCATACGGTCTGGAATATCCCTTTGGTCAGTTGTGTTCACCTGTCTTGGCTGGCTCTCTTTCCAAACTCCTGTGCACTCCTGGCCTTCTTGCCAGCATGGCAGTTTGAAAAATCCTTCTAAGCAATGACAATGACATCTCTGTATTATCAACCCTGTGTGCAGCACAAATCCAAACACAGCCCCATACCACCCACTGTGAAGAAAATTAACTCCACCCCAAACAAAACCAGTACAAAGAGCACTATAAAATCTGAATGCTTCACAAGTTAAAAACGGGCAAGGTATCTCTCCTTGCATGGTTTTTTAACATAAGCTTCCCTCTTGTTTAGGGTTTGCATGGTTTGTTATTAATATATCTCTGGTAAACATGCAGTTCTGTTTGGAACAGTAGCCCTTGCATTCTGCCTAACTGGCTGAGATGTAAGCATCAGAATGTTTTTAACTAGACATCTAGAATATTGAAATCTAAGTATAACTCAAAGTTACAAATGTAACATTTTCAAAGCTTTCTTTGCCCATGAAAACAGAAGACCTAAATATGGCAGATACTTAACTGAATACGTTGCATGTGCTAGTATGAGATAAATAATCTTTGCAGTAGATATTGTACATCTTAAAAAAGAAGGTTCCTTTCAATTCTGAAAGATATTTAGTTGTTATACCTATATTAGAGAGGTGGATTTTCTTTATTCTAGCTGTTCTAGGTGGTTGGGTGTTTCGGCTAATCCGTTTATTTACTAAATAAAAACTTGGTATAAGTCTCAAATATCTTTTCCCCTCCTCAGCAGCAGTAGAAATTGGTACATTAGGATTTGCTATTGAAGTTGGAATTTCAAAATACTGCTAAAATCTGCTTTTTAGAGATCAACACAAGATCCTAATTTCAAAATCTGGCTTCTGCAAAATTTGCAAACTAGGTTATGGAAGTTGGGGATAAGGTTGTATGGCAATAAGAGCTGCTTCATATGATTGCAGGTCAGATAGAATCTAGTAGAGGCACCTCGGTCAAAAATAGCATTCTTTTTATTACTGCTTTTGCATTCTTGAACTGCACATGTGGTATATGTCACTGTGAACAAGTAGTGATCTAGTGTTGCAATAATCAGCAATGTACCCTGCCTGTATCATATTTTAAATTAAAGGTATACTGAGCATGTCTGTCTCCTGGTGGAAGGGAATGGATATTTTCTACCACTGATTAGAACACGGAACTAATTTTGTCTGAAATTCCAGGGAATTTAGAGAGTTCATTCTGCCCAAAGTGTTGATTTATGTATGGTCAAACTGGTGTAATTTAACATCTATGGCTTTCTATATATGTCAGCTTCCTATTGTAAAAACTTTTTAAAGTAATAAACTCAACCTAAAATTATCTTTACTGTGAGAATGGTTAAACATTGGAACATATTGCACAGAGAAGTTATGGATGCTTCATCCCTAGAAGTGTCCAAGGCTAGGCTGGATGGGGCTTGGAGCAACTTAGTCTAGTGGAAGGTGTCCTTGTCCATGGTAGGGGGGTTGAAGCTAGATGAAACCATTTGATGGTTCTGTGATCTTAAACTGTACTAGTGTTTTTGAATGAAAATTTAATTGAACTTCTAAATTTTTAGCACTGGATTCAGCTAGTTGCTGATTTTTCTTAGTCCGAATTTAAAAAATTGTGTTCCTTAATCTCGCAGTCTGTGAAACTGTTCTTAGCATAATGACTGAAAAAAATCTACAAGTCAGTTTTCATGAGATGCCTGTGAGTTAAGAATACACAAATGTAAGCAAAACCAAGGTGTTTCTCTTGGTTCTGCTTGGAATAAAACAAAAGTTATCAGGACTGATTGAGTCAAATGTCATGTAGTTGCTTCACTGGTTTTAAATATCATATTCATATGTATACACACAAAATTATACTTGGCAGAATAAATTTGTGTATTGAAAATATGTAATTTGCAGTTCATGGGTATTGTCTAAAAAGAGTATAGGTACATAACTTGCATCTGTGTCATATAACAAGTAGATCATTTGGCTTTAATGGAAACTGGTTTCTTTTACAGCCGTTCCCACTCAGTGTTTTCGATTACCATCCATATGAAAGAAACAACAATAGATGGAGAAGAACTTGTTAAAATTGGGAAGCTCAACTTGGTAAGTATTTGAACTAAGTGTTGTTGATAGAATTTTTAAAGTAATTAACTAGAGTTCATTAGAATTTTTTTTCTGATAAGGGGGGAAATTATTGTTTTCATAAAGTGATATGAAGTACGTTTGTCACTGAAGAATGTCACTGAAAAATGTCAGTCCCGTTTGTCTCCTGAAAAACTTGTAAGCTATTTTATGTGTTCTGCAACACTTTGGGGCAAGCATTCTTCAGGGTGATTTGCAACAGATGCATAACCTGCCTTTCAGGTTGATCTTGCAGGAAGTGAAAACATTGGTCGTTCTGGGGCAGTTGACAAAAGAGCTCGTGAAGCTGGAAATATCAACCAGTCTCTACTGACACTAGGAAGAGTTATTACTGCTCTAGTGGAAAGAGCCCCACATATTCCATACAGGGAATCTAAACTCACAAGAATCCTTCAAGACTCTCTTGGAGGACGGACAAAAACATCCATAATTGCCACAGTTTCTCCTGCTTCTATAAATCTTGAGGTAAATTTAAAGTCTGAAAATCTATTCCTAAGATGTAGAATATATTTTGCAAATGATGCAAAGATATGAGTTAATTCCTCAGCTTGACCTAGTGTTACATCTGTTTTTCACAGGAAACATTGAGTACACTGGAATATGCCCATAGAGCAAAGAACATAATGAACAAGCCTGAAGTTAATCAGAAGCTAACAAAAAAAGCTCTTATTAAGGTAACTGATATGTGTCTTAAAAAAGGAAGTTACAGGTTAGGTTTGATTTTTGTTAATGTAGTCTGTGCTATGCAGGAATTATGAGTATGGGAGAAGCTGTAACTAGTAGTAGTGCTTTTCTGAAGTGATTTTAATTACTGAGCTGATTAAACCAGAACTGCTGGTACAGCATTACTCACTGCAGATGCTGAAACTGTTCCTAAGACTAAAGTTGAAGAGAGCTATTGCTTACTTGCTGTGACTCTGTGGGGATTACATGTTTGCAAGTTACTAGAGAGCCATTAAAGGACACTGGATTGTTTTTTCTGGAGTTGCTGTATCAGCAGGTTCATTCCCTAGAAAGTGCCTGAATCAAAGTGAACCTGTCAGTAATTACGAGTGAGGAGCCAATGTAAAGTAGGTCTGCTGCTAAGGAAGCTGTGAGTCCCGTTGTAAGCTGCTAGATGCAGCCAAGTATGACCTTCAAATGGAAGGTTTCAATGCGCTACATAATATCCAATATATATCCAATGGTATGAATTTAAATGGTGCTATAGTGAACTTAAAACAGAAGTGTTTTGCTCTTATTCTTACATGAAACTTCTTTAGAGCACTACCTTTGTGAGGTATTAAGCTAAATATCAAAACCAAAATAGAAATTTTTAGGTTTACATGTGATTGTTTCTTTATCCAGGAATACACTGAAGAGATTGAGCGTCTGAAGCGAGACCTTGCTGCTGCACGAGATAAAAATGGAGTCTATATTTCTCTTGAAAATTATGAGTATGTCTTCAAAATTTCTATAAAATAACTAGCAACAAATCTCAGATACTGGTACCTATACCCAGAAATACTTTCAGGTCTGTTTTCAAAGTTGAAGATAGTTAGGAGAACTTAACTGACTGGTCAGCTTGTTCTTTAGAAATTAATTCTTACACAGATAAAGTCTAATAGGCTTGCATTGAGGAATGTATGTATATGTGGAACTTACTATAAGCATAACCAGCATGCAGATTTAAACCATGCAGCCTTTTTTTCAATGGAAGCTCATACAGGAAAGCAAACTTGATGTAGTTTACTTCACTTTTAATAGGGCTAGTTTGCACAGAAAGTTTACAATGGAAAATTGTCTTAAATCTTTTCCACCTTAAGTGAAAATTACCTGCTTTTCATATAGAAGTTAGCAATACTTATTTTTTGAAATTACTGAAAATGTAGTGTAAAATCTTGTAGATAATCTTGAAATTGCCTCTTACTTGACTAATTTGTTTGTTTGTTCTAATCCTTTCTTGAGAGCCCTTAATGGAAAGCTGACGGTTCAGGAAGAACAAATTACAGAGTATATTGACAAAATCAGTGTCATGGAGGAAGAAGTGAAAAGAGTAAGTGATGTTTTTCAACTGTGGCTTAAATCTGCCAAAAAATGGAAGAAATTAATTCCTCCTTTCCAAAGGAGGGAAAAAGTTTGAGCAAAGAACAGTCAGAAGATTTTGTTGTTGTTGTTCTTATTGATGATTGTCTTCCTATTTAGGTTACTGAACTATTCAGAGTTAGTAAAAATGAGCTTGAGCAGTGTAAAACAGATCTGCAAATCAAGGAGAAAGAACTAGAAGAAACACAAAAAGATCTGCAAGAAACCAAGGTTCATCTGGCTGAAGAAGAATATGTGGTTTCAGTTCTGGAAAACACTGAACAGAAACTTCATGGCACAGCTAGCAAGGTTGTCATAGTTCTTATACATACTGTAAAACAGCTTCCTGTGTTTAGGAGTTTCATGGGCTATTCAAGGAAATCAATTCTTGCTAACACATGATGTGAGTGAGATAAGACCTGAATTTTAAATCGGAAAACTAGGATTAGATTGCAGGACTTTTTGGTAGTATTGACAGTTGACTTCTGAACACACTGGCTGGTCTGGAACTAACTTTCCTTCAGGCCAGTTTGTCATGGGAGTTCCAGTGCTTTGCAGTATCTTTTATCGTGAATTGTTTTGCAGAATAAGGTAGTTTTCTTTCAAAAACTTACAATTGGTCCTACAAACAGTAAATTATATATATAACTGAAGAATCTGGTCTAGTGGAATATGTTCCTGCTCATGGCAGGAGGCTTGGAACTGGTCTTTGTCCCTTACCACCCAAACCATTCTATGAACTGGAGTAGAAGAATGGCAAAAAGCTTTGAATAATGTTGTCCTGGCACCTCTGTATTTTAGGGTATGGCTTTGATGTGTTTGTAGGTTGGTCGTATGTTGAGGTCGCTCCAGTCATAACTATCAAAACGTACTTGATGTAGGGAGAGAGAGTGTCCTGCTGTTTAAACTGCGAAGTGATGAAACTTGTGTCTTCAGGCACTGTCACAATTTCCTCCTATTTGGATTCCTGTAAGACTGGTAGGGAATGCCTGGTTTTTGCATGTGGACTGTGAAGTGTTTGTGTGAGACAAATAGGTATGGGAGTTATTTATGTTCACTACAAAACCAAGACTCCACTGTATGAATTCTAAATTATTTATCACAGAACTAGTACTGGATGGATACCTCTTGCTTGAGTACTATATTAAAGAACATATTTACTGTCAGATCGTTCAGAAAAAGCTGGAGTGCTCAGGTATTTCTTCAGTTACTATTCTGGGATAAATTATACCTTCATGCCTTAAATACTGAGGATGTCATTTGTTAATGCTTTGGTTTTAAAGCCAGAACAAATGGTCTCCAGTATGTAACTCTTTCTTGTGTTCTAAGCCTATAAATGACATAACACCAGGATCCAGAACAGTTGTAATTTGATAATGTAAAGGGAAATACCTGTCTTTCTAGAGAAATAACTTCTATTGTTGCTTTTCTTCATAAGAATATATGCTTGACTTCTTTTGTAAAGACTGATTAAAATAACTTTTAAAATTATAGTTACTTAGTACAGTTGAAGAAACTACAAGAGATGTGTCTGGTCTCCATGCAAAACTGGATCGTAAGAAAGCTGTTGATCAGCACAATGCTATCGTCCAAAATACATTTGCAGGACAAATGAATGCTTTGTTCAGCAAAATACAAGATTCAATTAGTGAAAACAGTTTGAAGCAGCAACAGATGTTGACATCTTACACAAATTTTATAGGTAAGTGTAATACCTGTATGAGTAGCCATCCTGAATTTTTGCAATAATAATCTCAAAGACCACTTCGTAAAATCTATCTGTTTTAGGTAAGTGGAAGTGGTCTTGTCTGAGAAACTTAATGATTATGGTTGGACCAGTAACAATGTATCTGGGCTGATCAACAGCCTTCCTGTGCTGTAAAAGGCAATAAAGTGAGGAGCAATAGAGTTCCTATGGTATAGGGGAACTTTCAAAAAATTTGTAATTCTTGATTTCTTTTGTAGGTGACCTCCTGTCTACCAGTTCTTCTACAGCAGATATTCTTGCATCAGTTGTATCAGCATCTTTTGCCTCTGTTAAAGAATTGGTGTCTACTGAAGTTTCTTACATGTCTGAAAAAATAACACACCATGAGAATCTATCACTTGATTGTAAAGCTGAGCTGCTGAGATTAATTGTTAGTACATTTATATACGCTTACTTAAATATATGAAACTGTTTTTGATCAAAAGAGGTTCTGTAAATATTACAGAGATTTTTCTTTCCTGCTTCAGCACTTGTCTGTGATTATGTCCCTCCCCACTTCCTCTCCCATGTCACCACCACAAGTGGTGATATTCTGTATAGCATATACTGTCATAATAGAGCACATGGATATGTACATAGATAGCTTCTACAAATGTAGATGAAAGAACAGCCATATTCTGGTTTATTGTTTTGGGTTTTTTTTTTTTGTTTCACTGCTTCTAGGAGGAACATGAGACTGGATTAGGAACAGCGTTAAATAGCTTGATGCCAGTGGTAGAATTTGTCTTGGGGTTAAACTGTCAGTTTCAGAGTAACATGAAGAAATATTCTGCAGTGGCTGACCAGGTAATGCACATAACCTTTCTCTTTACCTTGTGCTCTTCTATGTTATTTAATTTACAGATAATGTGTTGTTTTTCTGCAGCGTGTCAGAGTGTTTCCACTTCTTGTCTGGCCTTTTCCTCTTTATCTTGTCCCATGAGTTCTACATTTTAACTTTCAGCTGTTTTCCTCTTCTGAGGGTGGTAAATTTGCTTGTTGCCTTTATTGGCAGAACTGCTTGCCTAAATGCCACAGCAGAATGGTAAAATATGGATGCTTAAATCTATATGTAACAAATATTTGATAATACATTTAATTTACTTTCTCCTGTAATTTGGGGGGGAAAAACCCCCAACTTAGACAAGTCTTACCACTCCAGATTTTTTCTGCAGTCAATACCAAACTTTTTCTATAGTCCCTTTGATTCCTGGGGAATATATGCTTTATCTTGTTAACCATAAGTGCAAACAATGCTGCACTTATTAAAGTCCTTTGCTTCAATTTTTAGTTCTAGTCTATCTCATGATACTTGTGTAGAACTGCAGCCTTATTCTTTCTTTTTTTTTTTTTTTTTAATTTTGTCAAAAACAAGCCTTTCTTTCTGGTCACCTGTTTCTCTGACTGAAACATTTTCCCGTCCTGTCAATTACAGCGCATTCAAAATCAACTGGCCTTGTCTAGAGGCTTTTTATTGGTTTTTAGACTGAGACAGCAAATAGCCAATGGATTACCAGCTCTTGCTGTACCTTGTCTACTTTTCTGTTTTGTCTACCTTGCATGTCAAATACTGTGTGTACCCACACCAAGTTCCAGTCTCAAACTTCAGATTGCTCCAAGTATTACTTTCCACCTTTTATGTACAATATATAACCTTTTATTAATGCCTTTTGGCAATTTCTGTGGGGTAGAGTTGGTTTCTATATCAGTTACGTTAGGGAAAAGTATCCATTTCTTAAACAAATATCTAACTGTAAATAAAACTTTTTTTTTTAAGATGGAGAGCCATAAAAAGGAAATGGATACCTTCTTCAGAGATCTTTTTCTCACTCTGAAAAAAATACAGGAAGAAACGGCCAGTGGCTTTGCTCAGCTTCAGCATAATTGTGACAGTTTCAAAGAAGAAGCAGAAAGGACGAGGTTGGCACATAGAAAGGTATCCTTAGAGTAAGAAAAAACCCTAACACCATGTGTGATTTCTTGCTTTGATTTAAACTCTATGTAGTAGTTAACCATTATACTTGCTTCAGAAGAAATGTTAGGACAGTAACTTGATCCTAATTCTATTAAGCTTTTGTTAGGCTGCTCTAAGTAGTATATGTACAAATGTAACATATGTTCCCCTTGCTGTGAGCATATCCAGTACATGTGTATTTACATATATCTCCAAAAGCAAAGTGTCTGTATCTTCACTACACAAAAACTGTACCTTCTGCTTTAGAATTGCAAAACTTTTAACTCCTGCATTTTTAATACAGGCATTCAAGCACCCTTTAAGAATGTTAAAAAGTGCAGAATAACAGTGAAATTTGTGGTATTTTTCTTAATAGAGTGCAGCTGAATTGATGTCTTTACTGCAAAGCCAGCTTGACCTGTTTGCTCAGGAGACTCAGAAGAACTTATCTGATGTTCTCACACAAACTGGAAGCTTGAAGACCACCATCACTGCTGTACAAGAAGATGTTCACCTGTGAGGAGCAGATTATTTTTGCTGTACGCTTATGCAAGATAAACTATATATGAAGAGAACTTCCAAATTAGATGCTCTTCATATTTATGTGCTTATAAGGCCTCCTGGACAAGGCCTGTATGTCAGAGCTGAGTTCTGCCACAGGGTGTAGATCATAGTTTGCCTTTCCCCACAGTAAACAGTAGTTCTACAGGACTTATCCTCGAACTTGTCTCCTGAGCATGTAATGATAAGAAAGTATTATTTTGGGAGCAATATGCTGATGAATGTCCCTCAGAGTCTGGACTTCAGAACTTTGTAATTATAAAGGTTTAGCTTGAAGTATAATAATGTATGTATTGCAACATCTTCATTCAATTGCAGACTGAATAGCTAAGGTCTTGCCAAAGTTGTTTTTAGTTTGTGGTTGGGGTTTTTTTTGTTCTGGTTTGGATGTTTTGGTTGGTGGGGTTTTTGTTTGTCTTTTTAACAAACCTACTGCTGCAAATTTACTAAATCAAGCAACAACATTATAATTAGCTGATTTGATAGAACTGTGCTATTTCACTGGTTTTGGTCTCAAATACTTGTAAATGTATATTATCATAAAATCTACCTTTCAGAATCTCTGAACTTTTACAAATACATTGTTGCAGGAAAACGACAGACCTAGTCAGCAGTACAAATTTCAATCACAGCAAATTTATTGCATCTCTGGATAATTTCTCTCAAGAGCTCAGGAGCATAAATGCTGAAAATAAGATGATGCTGGAAGAATCTAATGACCGCTGTCAACATATTCTCAGCAATCTCAAAAATGTGTCTCAGGATACCAATACCTGGGGTGAATTTACAACTGCTCAGATGGTCAACTTTACTAATCAGCAGCTGTTGTCATTCAATGATGAGAAGCTACAATTTCAGTGTTTACAAAAGGTACCTATAGTCATTTGTAGTCTAATGCAACATTCTGAGACAAACTTTACTGTAGAATTTGCGGGAAGGATGAGAAGTTCTTTGTAGTCAGAACCAAATTATGGGTTTTTTGATCACAGCAGACTCATGTTACTGAGCTTAAATATATGTAATTAGAGGAAATCAAAAGCCTAAATTAAGAGGAAGACTTTGAACTTAAAGTGCAAATAACCTCAAGAAGTGGTGTCTGATTCATGCCATACAGCTAAACTTGCATTTGTAATGTGGGTGTTTTACATCATCTTGGTAGTATATATCTCTAATTCCAAAGCTTTATCTACCAGTAATGTCCCTAGGAGATATGCACAGTGATCAAATCCAGGCTATGTTCTGGAGGATATAAATAACTTTATTGGTCAGATTGAATTAACATGGGAAAAAACATTATTTTCTGGTATCTACAAGTTCTGGTCTCTTATTTAAGTTTCTCAAGTTTTTGTTTTATTTTCATTACAAACTTGATATCCCACCCTTATTTTATTGTTGTAATAGGTAATGAAATAGGCAAATCCAACATTTTGTGAACTTTCAGAGCTAAAAACTCAACTAGAAACTTTCTTCGTGGTGAATCACACAGTATTCTGAGTTGGAAGGATTGAGTCTGACTCTTAACTGTTAAAAGTGTTTGCAATGCTTTTGACACCTCTGTATCTCTTGTACTTACTGAACACTTTAGGAGTTTCATTTCAATGGGAATGACTAAAAATGCATGTTTTTCTTTTCCCCTACAAATGCGTAAAGGTTCTAGTGCTGTAAGACGTTCACGTTCAATTGAGTATCCTAATTCTGTGCAGGGTTGTGCATAGAAGCATGAGAAATCTGATCTGAGCCAGATGGCATCACTTTATTCTTATCACTAGCTTTCTAAAATGATCATACTTTCTAAGAAACTGACTCTTCTGAAGATAGCTCTCAAAATGAGAGTGTAAAACTGGCACTGAAACTTCTCAATTTGAGGTCTCTTAGTTTCAGGTCATGTCACTAATCATGCACCACATCTTAGAAAAGAGGCCGTAACCTAACCTTTCCTGTTAACTTGGTGTTTTTAATTGGGTTGGTTTTTTGTTTCGTTTTCAGAAAAATGAAGAAAGCTGTGATAAAGCAATAGCTGAAATTGCTGACCGAATTGGTAGACAAAAGGCTGCTGAAGGGGAGGTTCTAAACAGCCTTCTTGATAAGATAAAGGTGGATCGGGAGATACTTGTGGAGCAGAAGCTGGCACTTAATGAGGAAGTACAGCATGGACTAACTCAGGTTAATGGTTTCCTGCAAGAGGATCTTAAAGTGGATATTTCAACAGGTATTTAAAGCAAGTCAGGGACAGAATGGTGTTACAGAAAGCAATTTGAGTTCCAGAACTCCTAAGTGAAGGTTAATGGGGACATAATATAACTAGCAGCCTTATACCTTTTTAAAATGTACTCAAAGAATGGTGACTGAACAAAACATGACTTCTATATTGAGTTGATGTAAAATCAATGATCTGAAATTAAAGCAAGTGCTGAAAAGTGTACAATCTTCATTGAAGGGACAACTCCACAGAGAAGAGACTACTTCTATCCAGTCACCCTTGTGAGAACAGAGCCCCGGGAACTTCTTCTGGAGCAATTAAGGCAAAAGCAACCAAAGCTTGATGCTATGCTAAGCAATGTGACAAAAGAGGTGGAAGACAATGAAGGTCAGGTATGTATTTGAATGGCAAATGAGGCTCTTGGATGAAGATTTCACATCTTCGAGGTTTTTTCATGCCCTTGTGGAGAGTTGAGCTCCGGAATCCCAGAGCTGTTGTAATGTTTGTGTTTTACAGTGTGTTTGGAGTCAAGTGTGCTGAGCTTTTGACAAAAACATTCTCTTGAAAAATAAGCAATGATATGAAGGATTTAGACTTCCATTTCTGTTTTCCAAAAATGAAAGTTTCATGTCTTTTATAGATCTGATAATGCTTAATACATTCATTGAGGAAATTCAGACTTTAAATACATTTTAATGAAAAACTTCTGGTTTAGGATCTGTTGGAAGACGAAGGAGAGTTGCAGGAATCCAGTGAAAGCCTTGCTTGTGACAAATACTTAGTGGATACAAACGTATACTGCCACACAAATGGTGGCATTCCTTTTTTCCAGGTAACTTCCACAGATATTTGAAAAGGCTGTGTGTTTGAGAAAAAGTAATGTTCCAAAATAATGCTGTAGTTCCAAGTCATTTCTTATAATTTAGTGTAGTCTCACAACTTCTTTAAATCCTGTAGAATATGCTTTGTTAAACTTGAGCTAAAGTAACAGCAGATTCTGATAGCAGTTGGTAGATAAAATAATGCAGATTTCTGACAAGCTGGACAGACAGTTGAAAACTCCTCAGCAAATAATCCTGCATGAAAAGAATTGC
Source organism: Atrichornis clamosus (assembly GCA_013400975.1). NCBI lineage: Eukaryota > Metazoa > Chordata > Aves > Passeriformes > Menuridae > Atrichornis > Atrichornis clamosus. The sequence goes on from WBMZ01004794.1 coordinate 21,816, forward strand.
CATAATTTGCTAGACAAATATGTATGTTAATAGAAGAGTGGAAATTTTGTGGAGTATTTTCTTAGAGATCTGACAGAAATATTGGCATTCTTTATTGTTCACTGGGTTGGGTTGTTTTTGGTTTGTTTTTTTTTTTACTTGCTTCTGACCTTTTTGCTCTACCAGTGTATGAATGTGAACTTCTTGATATATTAGTCTGAAGGTTTTCTTGCTGGTGGGAACATGTTTTCTTGTTGTGGATCCTTTAAAAGTAGCTGCTGAGCTTTTGTATGTCTACAGTAAATCTCTTTAGTAAATGCAATATATTAGGAACCTTTTTCAGGAGTTTTTCTCAGAACACTATGTATTGCGTTGTAAATGAGCAAGAAGTCTTTAATTTCTTGTATTCTCTTAACATTGGGTATTTTCTTTAAATTCCAGCACAAAAGAAGTCACAAAAAGGGTAAAGAGAACAAATCCTCAGTGGAGAGCAAAATGGAGGATATGACAGAAGAGTTTCTTCACAAATCTAAGCATCCTTTAAGATTGCTGAACTAAGATATATCCACTGCAGATCCCTGGTTTTAAATATTTCTATCATAATGCCTTACTGAGCCATAACTTCTTTGGTTATTCTCGGTCTGTCTATATAGTGCTATATTGATGCAAAGTTGAATCAAAAGATTGCCCTGCTCAATGTCATGCCTTTTTCCCATTTTTATATGTTGCAGCTTGTGAAGTGTTAAGAAAAAAAACCCTGCAGATTATGTTGCTTTTATGTTAAATATGCTTTTATGTTAAATATGTTGTCAAGTAAGAAATCATTTTCTGTTTCTCTGTAGATCTAAAACACCGGAAGGGTATGTGGAAATATGCTTTGTCAGCATTATCAGTTACCATTTTATATACAAATTAACTATGAATAAGTGTTCTGGTTTTATACCTGCTTTTTAATCCAGTTCCTCTCTTTTGACTGTGATACTTCAAATAAATTGATACATGGAAAACAAATGTACAAGCACCTCACTCAGAGTAAAACAAACCTACCTGCCTTTCTTATAGTGCCAGGTTTAATTTAGTTAAAACATTATCAGCTCTGTCACAAGTCTTGTGCTGTCAGGAAAGGATGGTTCTCCCCCTTGTTTCATGAAAGACAATAGCTTTATTTCAGTGCCTCTTCATTCTATGAAATCTACTCTCGCTGCTGGATTTTGAGGCTTTTGTTTGAACCCCACTGTTCTTATCTTCCTCTTAACCTGCAGCTACAAGGAGTTGGCTGGAACACAATGTCAACCAGGGTTTGTGTGTCATTAACTGGCAGCATTTTTTAAAGATCTAGATACTTAACATTAAAACATGCAAACATGGCTACACATGCAGCTTCTGTAGTGTATAATATCAGTGAATTTTCAGTAATTGACAGTAGCATTTGACCAGCTGTTCTTTTCATGCTTCTTACCTGGAAATTTGAAGACAACTTCAAGCTACAATGTGCTAAAGAAGTGGCTGAATAGGATTCTCATGGGAGTAGGGAAAGACACGGGAAGGCAACCTTAATTACATGGAAGTACTATTCTTAGATAATTGTTCGGTTTTCTATGTTGAGCTTGCAGGCTTAAGTTGCTGTTTCTTCAAATAGGTGGTCCGTGTATTTTTTTATTTGTCTTTGAACATGTATGTCAACTAGTTATACTTTGGCCACCATTCAGACAGCACTCTGCAGTCCTGCTGCTAGAGCCACAAAGACATCATTTGAAGTGTATTCTTGCCCTGATTCTCTGAACTGTAGCATGAGGCCATTAATCAGTTGTCTGTCTGAAACACCTATCTTGCCTCTTATTTATTCTCTCTTTTGCTGTTAATTGCTTTCTGAAAGTCCAATAGCAGGAGGAAAAGCATTAATTTCCTTTAAAATGACTAAGAAGGACAAATATGGTTTTGGTTTAGGGTCTTTGGGTTATTTTAAGTAGTGGGGAGCTTAATATCATCTTTGTCCTGACCTTATATACCACATCTTTTTCTTGCTTTAAGGGACTTGAAACTCTTGAAGCTGCAAGACTCTCATTTCAGTGTTTTTGGTGTATTGTCAAGTTTTGGCACCTAAAACTTAATGGGCTTAGGGCCTAGGATCCATTTTCTTGCACTACATGCCTGTTAACACCAACTAGATCCTGGCATAATCTTCCACAATGGTTCAGGAAATCATTTATTAACTAAACTTCAACCCAAAGGGTTGATCTCACAAACTATAGAATAGCCTAAGCCAAGTGGGAGAGGACCTGTGCAAGCCTTTCACCCTACTACATTTTCCCTGTCTAGTTGACAGAATTGTATGAACAAACAAACTGGAATAGCCAGTAACTGAGGAGGCTTGCATCCACAAAACCATGCCATATTTTGTGCTCCTTGTCTTTATTCTCTTTGAAACTCTGTCCTCTACCTTGGCTGTTTGATTCCCACAGTACAGGCACAGCCTGCTTTCCTTAGCAACTCTAGGAATTTCAGGGGTGCTTGCACGCTTTCTCTTTTTCTAAAGCAGCCCTTAGAGTTGTGTTGTCTTTTGTTTGCAATGCTGGCAATGATCTGCTGATCATTGTTCCGTTGGCCCAGGTACTCAGAGATCACACCAAAGCTGAACAGGATGAAAAATCCGGATGCAGAATGTGTCCTGGCTTCTCTGTCCGTGCCTCCTCTCCCACTAGATGGCCCTAACACTAAAGGTTGGTCTGAGCTCAGGTACTGGCTGCTAACCAGGACTTGGAAATAAGGGATTTGCCAAGCTTGTCATCAAGCACCTGTTAAAACAAAAGGCTTCAGAAACTAATATCAAATTTATGCTTCCACATGGTGAATTCCATACTCAAGTTTCAGTAGGGGGTTGTTTTATGAAGAGCCACGTTTGTGAAAAAGGTGATCCAGTGTATGTCTTGAGCTTTGCTGCAGGGCCAGTAGACTGTAACTAAATTCTTGTCCTGGCCTGCTCTCTGGGTTCCCCACCAGCTGAGCATTGCCCAAAGTAGAAAACAGCACTTGTTTTGGTGTCCTGTATGATGTGTGACAGAAAGAGAAAAGAAGGGTGAGAAAAATAAAGCAACAATTGTTTCTTGTATGCAGTCCTTGCAGTCATAGGTCTAACCCAGAGGGTGGAAAGGCACTGTCCGAGCTATCTTACAAGGTGGTTTGATTTTATCCTGGTGTAAGGCATCCTTTACAAGGAGGGTTTGAATCCATTTCCACAGAATAATTAGCCAGATCCTACCCACACTGAGTTAATCCAGCTGAGCATGAGGGTGAGTTGCACTGACTGGGCCTAGTACATGGCCATGTTCTAAGTAACCTGATGAGTACTTTTTGGATTCTAGATTAATGGTTAAGTGAGACAGGTCTTGATTTAACAAAAAACTTATATAGAATGAATACAATATAGAGAAATGAAATAAGGAAAAATATGTTTAAATGCACATAAAGGGTGAAATGCGGAGAGAGAAATAAGAGGGCCACAAGAAACACAGACAATTAGAGCCACCAGCTTCCTTTTCAAGTGAAAAATGAGCAGTCAGGAGGAAAGGGAGAAAATGAAACTTCCTGCTTCCTCCTGGAAATCAGGGAGCTGCAGCACTTGCTGCATGAGAGTTGTTGGGGAATGCAATGTTTATTTGAAGAGAGAAGTCTAAGCTGACTGTCTGCTATGGATAACTGCCTTTATTTTGGGTATCAAATAATTGCATGAGGCTAGGGAGAAGCCAGAAGAAGGTGAGGAGTTGCTAGACTGCTTTTCTCTTTTCTGTTAGGTGTCAGTCACCATTGCAATTAGCTGTTAAATGGGTAGAGGAAACAAGAGGAAGCCTTTAACTCTTTGGAGTGATAAGAGAAAAAAATTAAGCTAGAAAGAGCTGGAAAAATAAAGTTAACATTTCTTTTTCATCAAAAAGAGATTTAAGGGGAAAAAAAAGTTCCAATGTTTGAGAGCATTAAAACCAGGAAAATAAATACATTTGCTAACTATACATTTTTAAATCTATGAATTTTAAGCAAGTGTTTACAACCATTTGACTACTATTTTTTTTCTTTCCCTGTTGCAAACTACTTTTTATGGTAGAAGGCAATGCTCTATAAACTGCACGCCCACCCATGCAGTTACTTTATAAAGTTAAATAACAATAAATCATGCTATACTTTGCATTCATAGGCTTTAAGTGACAGGGTACTATAGGTGAGATGTAGACCACCTAGCAAAGTAGGCCATTCTTGTAGGTTGAACACAAACTCAATCCAAACTGTGTTGCTGTGCTCAGTCTTGAATTTGTTAAAGGTACAAGCACAGTGAATGCAGCAAAGTGAATATTTAAATTCCAGTGTTCGGAATATTTCTAAAATCATCCTTGGCTTCCTAGAAAAGGGTTTAGCTACCAAAAGGAAGACATGGTATAGCTACACAAGTGCTCTTCAGACAGCTAAAAAGGAGCAAACGCTTGGTCTAGCAGTCTCTCATCAGGGAAGAATCTAGAAACAAGCTGCCACTTTTATATTAGGTCTGAAAATTGTTCCATGTTTCCAGCTTTCTACAACTGTAAGACGATTGTCAGTTTTCAGGTGGCACAAAGTTTAATTTTGTAAAATAATGGATATGAACAGGATTGCTTTCTTTTTCTCCAAAATATTAAACCTGTATAAGGATTCCCTTGACTTCCTTAGTTATACTTGAAATGCTTTTGTCACTCTTGGTCTGCTCATAACCTAATCATTGTAATTCAAAGAATGAGGCACAATGACTAAAATTTTGAACTTGACTAGTACATTTCCTTTATTAAAAGTATCAAATAAAGGAGTGAAAAAAATGTCACATTAAAGTACATTAGATTTTTTCAGAGCTTTCCAGTTCTTGTTAACATATATATATAATTTTTGTTATAATTTAATTCTGACAATGTCCAGAGCACTAAAACTACTATGCAAAGATTTTTTTTTTCATGTGATAAAGAATTTTCTTTTCATTGCCAGTGGTTAATTTTAAAAAATATATTTCTGTCCTAATTAGCATAGAAGTTCTGTAAAGTGAAAAATAGCAAATAACAGAATATATGCTTTTTAAAATAGATTAAATACATAGTAATATACTTCTCTTCCTCCACAACCATTCAAGTAATAATAATGAATGTTGCTTCTTTAAGGACTAATTTCCCCACTGTGCAAGTCCAGTCTTGCTAATTCTGCTACCATCACTTGGTTTATAGTAAAGTAGTAAGATGACGAATCAGAATCTCCATTTTCCAGAGTACACACTGAGTTGAGAGTGATGCCTAAAAATCCTACAAATAATCTAAGGCCCTGTGTGGTCTCTATGGCCAAAAGATTTCATGGTATTTGGAAGAGTTTGTCTGGGCAAGGGGGGAAGTTGTTCTCATCCCAAGTTCTTTTTGTTCTTTTACAGGTACTTCAAGCATACCTACTTCCCCTACTTTTAGAAATGACTTTGGGATCTTTCAGGATAGGTACAATGTTATTGTCCTGCTGTTAAGGACTAGATCCCGTGTCAGTTGAAGCTTAGCACTGACTGCAGTGGCCACTGTGTCACACCAGTGTCCTTAGGCAGAGTGTGTATCTCAGGAAGAGGAACCTTTTAAACCTCCAGTGGATGGCAGAGATATCCCCTGTCTTACGGTTCGTAACTCCATGCTGAAGCTGAGCACTGCTGCTCCTACCTTGGAAGTAGAAATTTGTGAGCAAGTTTCTAAGGGAGTAAATTTCAATTGGGGGGGGAGTTGGGGTGTTGGAGGTTTTTTTGGGTTTGGTGGCTGGGGTGGTTTCTTTTGGTGGGTTGGTTTGTTTTGGTGGGTTGGTTTTTTTTGTGACACTGGAGAGCTTAAGTAACCCCTGTCATATGTAAAGATTGTTTTGGGAAATTGGTTTTTCACATTTCAATTAGCTTCCTCTAATGCTCAAACTAAAACCTAAGCAGCATTGTCATTATGTTCAGAAGGTAAAGGAAACAAAGAAGTGAATCACTTATCGTTTGTTATAGCCACCATCTTCTCTAACTTAATTAAAATAGGACATTAATTTGAAAACCATTCAGCTATAGATACATATTTAAATGGTTATAATATAATAATGTTAGGTGCCAAAATTTTGTTCATTGACTCTAACAGTTTATTTTAGGAAACTCAGTTCAGCAGGATGAACCTTGTATATACAGATTAATGCAAGGAAGAAAATTTTATGATGTCTGTTAGTTAATACAGAAGCCAATCTTATTAATCAGGGATTTACAGAGGGCTGTTTTATTAGATGTTAACCATAGCTTATGTTGACAATTGATTTTCATTGTAGGACAACTAAATTTATTATTTGTAAAATGATAAAGATAATTAAATTGACTTTATAAAGGTTACTATCATAAATGTTAGTACCTGACAATAGCAAACATAAAACTGCCTTAGCAGCAAAAATTCTGTTAGGTGATAGGTGCTTTCTTTCCATTACATTTAATAGTCCCTGAACATTTTTAGCCTACATTTGATTTTCCAGAGTTTACACCTCCTGCTGTGAAAAACTGTTTGGGTTGAAGCCTCTCTTTCAGTTTATTTTTGTTTCCAGTAAAACAGGACCAAAACATTTTTAAAGTTATAGAACTAAAACAAAGCATTAAGTACAAATGTATTATGTAATGGAGTTTTGTCCTGCCATTTCTCGTATTTGTCATTAAATTATTCAGACTCTGTTGAAAAAAATGTTGGATCTACAATAAAACCTGACAACTAGGGGGTTGTAAGAATTAAAAAGAGTAATTATTAAGGAAGTTAATTTGGACCTTTACTTCTTGCTCTGAGGGAAAGTACAAATCTTGCAGTGCCAGGATCCAAGTATTACAGAGAAATTCCTCATCTGTGTGGCATTCCTGCTGTGCGAACAGTTACAGAAGAGTGAGCACCCACTCTTGCTGAGAGCAAGAATAGTGTGAACACATCGGTGCTGGCCATTCCTGCTGCTGTGCTTAGAGAGCTGCCTCCCTGGCCTGCCAGCAAAGGCTGCTGTCAAAGCACAACCCATGTCCCTCTTCCCATGCCACCACCGTTTGGATCTTGTTATGTTCATGGAGCTGCAAGTATTTCCACTTGTGTTTTGTGTGCTGGGGGGCCCCATCTTAAACCCATATGGAATTTGGTGTGACAGAGGATGGAGTTCAATCCTCAACACCTCTTCACAGCTATGGTAGATTTTGATGGAGCTCAAAAGTCCAGGTGAAGCTTTGGTGGACACCATTCATCATCTTGTGGTCAAGATTGGATTTTCCTTCCAAAGCAACACATGGCCTGAATTCAGCCTTCCTGTGTTCATTTAGGCACCTATATGGAGGTACCCAAGTCAGAACCTTGTCAAACCCTGCTCTCTGGCGTCAGGCGACACACACAGGAACCTCATCCGACGATTCGTTGCGAGGTGCCCGGTGTGTTTCTCTTCATCAGCTACATGGGACCCTAAGCAGGTAGTGATTTTAACCTGGATGCTGCAAGTGCGTAGCTGAGCCTGGGATAAGCATCACTCCCCTTAAGTTTTCCTATTGTGATTTTTTTTGATGTTAAAGACTTTTATTGAAACATAAAATATAGATGCCTTGGCTGAATTTTGACTCTTCACAGCTACCTCACGCTGTCTTGTTAGCCACCTTCAGTCATTATAAATAGCATTTTCTGATCCTTTGTGTGCACATTTGTAGTGAAGGTGCTGAGCCATTGCAATAATCTGATATTGTCTGGTTTTAATACATTACTTAATCTGCTCAGGACTGAGCCAGGGCAGATTTATTCTTCAGACAGTTTCCATTTTGATGCAGTATTTACTTTAAATGAAAGGCCATGATCCTGTTCAAAGACACGATTTCCCCTCTCTCCTCTGCTGTCATTAAAGTCAGATAACAGGAAGACACACTAAGATAACTGCCACTTATTTGGATTTCACTGAAGCTTTCAGGCAGAAATAGGGACGCCAGCCAGAGCCAAATCAATTCATTTGAATGATTTGCTGATTATCTATGTTAGTTATTCCCTGATTATCTTGCCTGTTGTGCAGGACTAGCTCTTTGCCTTTGGGCTTGGGTTGGCTGTTTATTTTAACCTATTATTTCTAGGGAATATTCTACATCATGAGTAGGGCATCCCAGTCTGTAGATACCAGAATAATTGGCACTGGAAAAACTGAGGATTGGTATTTCAATAACTGATTGACAGAAAAAAAGCTTGATCATAATTTTTCATGGGGCCATCTTGTTAGTGAAGCAGGGTTAATAAAGAGGCCTTTAATAGCTTCTTTCAAGACTTTGGCTTGAACATTTGGATCACTGCTTTTGTGTTATAATTAATGTTTAAATTATGGACATTCCAAGAGCCTCCCATCAAGATACAATGAACAGGGCAGTATGGGGATCACACCTGTAGAATTTAGTCTAAAAGACCAATCAGGGAGCAGGTGAACAGACACAAACAGGCATGGATGTGGTGACATGAACTCCAGCAGCAGTGTAACGTGGTCAAGGTAGGTGTCCAGGCCCCTAGGTTTCTGTCCAGATTTGCTGAACCACAGTCCTCTCCTTCTCATCTGGCAGCACAGTGCTGCTGTGGTCACTGCTGCATCACTCCTGGGAGTTCATGCTCTCCATCCCAGTAGCACTCAGGCAAAAAAGAGAACCACTGCTACACCTAACACTTTGCTTGAATGTAAGCTTTCCTCCCGTAGAGTCTACTGTGATACAAGATGAGGACCTAAAGCAAACTTTAGGAAATTTGAGTCACTAACATTGAGATGCTAAAGTTTAAGTAGTGTGTGATGGAGCTATAGTAGCAGGTGGTGAATTTGGACAGATTGTGCAGTCTGACTTGCAATGAAAGGACCTGAAATAGCCTTCAAAATCCAAGGAAATGTTCTGTACTTTGAGGCTTCTGGTGATAAAGAGAAAATGAAGCCTCTGAATTTGATCCTCTTGCACTGTCATTACTTTCCAGGTGAGGCAGGCCCTCAGCCAATAGACTGTTTTCTGGCTTTTAACCACATGCATTTTAACAACATAAGGTAGATAAACATATACAGCTTTCTCAACAGTAGAAATAAATCACTTCAGTCTATTCATTACCATGCCTAAGTGAATTTTTCTGTGGTAACTAAGGCAGTTACAGTCTGAGCTAATGCAGGAGACATTTGGAAACAAAGCTGTGACCAAAATGAGATATTGTCATTCTAAATGATGAAAGGAAGAAACCTCCATGACAAAGCAATACAGATTAAATCAGACAACGTTTTGCAGCCAAACACACTGAACAAGAAATGAAAGCAACTCATGATGCTGTCAGAATTATGGGCCAGTTTTCCCTCCCCCAAGGACTGGAGCAACTGGAGCAGCCTGTGGGGTGAGGCTCTCTGCCGAGACAAGTGGCAGCCCCAGGGCCAGGGCTCACTCTGTCTTCCCAGCCTGCCCTCCTTTCCTTCCTCACCAGTCTACCCCGCTCTCCTTCCTCACCAGGCTGCCTTCCTCACCAGACTGCCCTCCTCTCCCTCCTGTGTGTGTGTGTAGGCTCTGTTCACTTTGCTTGTCAGTCAGTACAAATTGAGAAGTCTGAGGAGAGACTGATAAACCAGCAATTACAGAGCAAAGTCAACAACAGGCGATGGCACCACAATGGCCGGTGGGAGCATTTGTTCAGTGAGGGAAGAGAGCTGCAGAAGCAGATACAACTTTCACAGCACAGATAACAGGTTTCCTCTTGACATCAATCCCCAGTGAAGTTGATCCAACCTGCAATATCTACAAAATCAAACTTTTGGCTGGGCCAATAAATGTAACCATGCTGAAACCTTAAAATATCCCATTTCAGTCATGTACTTTGCTGTAAACAGCATGTATTAAAGTCAGCTGGATCAGATCTGATAAAAACATCCAAAAAGGAGTCAGTTTTTGGCTTAAAGATTACATTTTTTAAACTTACAGGCATCTGTTAACATCTGTGTGTCTTGTTAGGAGAGGAGCACTAAAACTGTTTTATTAAGACCACTAACTCCAATGTCTTCTTCCTGTCAGTGACCAGAAGAGGCTACTGAGAGGAACTGTGTGAGGAACAGGCACCAGTAGAAAAATCCTTTCCTGCCTTCATCAAACAGCTCTGTAAGGGCCTCCTGAGCCAAACGCTGTGAGCAAGCTACTATGTTTAATACTCATCAATGTACCTATCCTCCATTAATTTGTCTTCTCTTTTTCTGAACCCATTTGTACTTTTGGCATCCAGTGCTTCCCATGGCAACAAGTTTCATAATTTAATTATGGGCTGTGTGAAAAAGTACTTCATTTTGTTTGTTTTAAACCTACTAAAAGAGAATTACAGGATGCACAACAGAATTGCATGAGCAGACTTAAATGGGAAGATAATGTGGAACGACAATGGAAAATCACTCAGCACAGAGAACTGGAAACCAGCTTTGTTTTTGCTTTACTCTGACCACTAGTACAGGGTTAGTTAGTATTTCCTAGCGTTCCTCTCCCTGTCATAAATCAGCCAATTCATGTGATTAGTGTGAAAAGTTAGAAAACAATCTGAGGTCCCTACAGAAATAGCAATATTTGTTAGTAAGATGAGGTCTGAGGTCTTCCTTTTCTCTTAGGGCAGAAAATATGTGTTGACTGCTGTGCTGAGCAAGGAGGGCCTCTGAATTTGCATTTGAATTTTCTAGTGATGCGACAGTTAAAAATGTCATTATGATTTGGGGCTCTTGTGGAGACACACCACAGGGAAAGAGCAAGTGAGTCTCTCTTCTTGGAACTGACGTGCGATAGCATCTGGAAAAGGTGAGTGCAGTTCTCTGCGCCTCGTTACCGGGAAGCCAAACTGGAGGAAGTTCAGAGAAGAAGAGCCAACTGTAGCTATATGCTTGGAAGAACTGGCTGATGAGAAAATGTACAAAATGCTGACAGCATAGAGCTTGGTAACCAATGCTTAGGGAGCGAGATGACATAATAACTGTCAACTAATGTTTTAAGTGTAAACCTGCAGGAACGAGAGGAACTAGACTAGTGGGGGACAAGAGAGTAGCGTAAGTAGTGACAGGCATAACAGAAAGAAAATGTAATAACAATACCTTATCATCCCTGGCCTTGCCCCATGTCTGGGTTTGACTTGGGTGTTCCTGGTCTCAGCCCATAAGGTTTGCCAGGAGCACACAGGTTATGATGCTCTCACCCAGCAGAGAGAAGTGTGGGCACAAACTCAGCAGTACCGTTGCCCACACTATGAAGAGGGGCTCGAGTGCCATCAGAGTTTTTGCTTGCATATCCCAAAAACAACAGAAGCACTGTTTATGTCCCATTTGCACTGCTGTCTGTGGCAATGCTGGCAGAACTTCGATTCAGGTGTTCTCTGGAGAAAGCACATCCCTAGGTCTAAGTTAGGGTACAGGCAGACATGGAAAGACTGATCCTGTGTGGGCTTTATTCATAGTCTCTAAGAAACTATTCATTCATGAAACCCACAGAGAGTGAGACTGATGCATTCAAAGCCCATATGTGAACTAAATATGAAGAAAACTGTAGAAACAGACAAAATTGAAAGTGCATTGGATTGCAACAGTTCCAACTGCAATAGGGTTTGAAGAGTGTGCGCTGTGGCCAACATGACTTCCTCCTGCTGCTTTCTGTGATTTAATGGTTATCTACAGCATCCTGACTCTTTAGGAATTTACCCTTCAGTGATACAGACAGAGGCTGTGGTGCTCTCTCCCAAACAAACCCATTTATCTATAGAACACACTTACCCTGGCTAACTGACTTTAACACACATTCTTACCGTTTAATATTTTACAGGTGTCAGAAGGGTGCTATGAAGGATACATAAAGTGCAACGTCATGTCTACCAATAGATTCAATCCTGAGGGGAAATGTAACATACCGTGACAGAGACAAAAACAACAGAAAAGCAGCTTGGGAAGCTGCAGAAATTAAGTGATGAAGAGGGCTCGGTTTAGGCACATCTTAATATTAAATTGCTTATTTATCTTCAAAAGTAGAGTACTCTGACTTGATTCTCCAATCAAACCTGCCTTTATTTATGGCCAGATTTTCAGTGCATCTGAGACTGTAGAAGACCTCCTTTCTCCATGAAAAAATTTCCTAGAAGGTAATGTAATGGCAAAAGTCAGAAAGTGTTCACCCAGTTCCTTCCAGATCATCAGATGTTCTTCAAAGGATAAATGTGAGCTACCTCTGCCTTCAGTTTTAATTGGTTATGTCATGTTGATTAATGCTAAAAGTTTAATTTGCATTACCTTCTTAAGAAAATTACTGAAAATGTATATAGTTCCCGAAGTCAGATTACACAAAATCAAAACACACAGCTACACAGTGGGCAGTGCAGAATCTGTTCTTCTAAAATGAAGATATTTCTCCTGTTAATTTCTGGTACATTTGTAATATAATACAAGGAATAATTTTGGTTGACTATGATTCTGTAATTAATATGTCTCTCCCACTATCTACAGCATCTCTGAAGTCTGTCCTGGTGAGCAGTCTGCTTTCTGCATCTCCTCCCCAAATGTTCTCCATATCCATTGAGTCTGAAGAGATTTTTTAAAGCCCATTTTTGTTCACACACGGATTATATCTTTGGCTGTACCTTGACATGAGGAACTGTGTGGATTGCTACGTGACCCATATCATAGCATTTCTTATTGCTCTTTGTATGAATGACCGCCACAAACTGCACTGCCTGTGGTTGCCTTGGAGTCCTTGGAAGCAGACCGGCTTTGGAATACTGGGGATTCACTCACTGTGCTGGGGAAAGGGATCCCCAATATAGTTCAGGATCCTCCTCCAGGCATTTCCTGCATGTGTCTGCTCCAACAGATGTAGTGCAGAAGTGTGGACTGTAGGTCTGCCTCTGAATTACTATGGGAGCTGAGCTGCACAGGTACAAGCTGTCCACCTATGAGGATGCAGCACTAAGCTCTGGGTTGAAGTCCAGCTGCCTCTTCTCAGCGGCTCTGTATCACCTGTCTGTCTGCTGAGGACACTATTCAGGCACCTATTTACATCTTTTAATATAAATTTAGCTGTAATGTTTTAAAGTAAGCATTTTAAAATAAAGCATGGTTAGAGATCAAGATTTCCATTAGCATCTGTATCAGGTTTGGCTCTGGTGTCGTGGTTTGACTTCAAGTAAACATCTGGGCTATGGTTTAGATTCTGCAACACTAAAACTTCTATGTCTACAGCTACAATTTCCAGCCTCAGTACTGGGATGAGGTAAGTTTATGAGATGGACAAACTAAGGAAGGATTGAGAAAGAGCAGCAGTTCTGAAAAGTTAGTCAAGCCCAATCCTTAACGTATTAGGAAAGTACTGTAATGTTTTGATTACGGATATTAGATATATATATATATACAGATTTTATATTGGCATATTTATTTTCATGTCAAGTGCAATTTATTTTTTGTTTTACTTTTACTAGAAGTAGTATAAAAAGTAGAAGTTGTGTTGTGTAACTCTGCTGACACCTCTAGCACGAACTAACAGTATAATTGAAACAAGGAGGTCTCTGGACTCAGACACTTGAGGCTGGGCACTGTCTGTGACTGATGCTTATGTGTTCTGTCAGTTGATTCTGGGCTACACAGTTTCCTTCACAGGGAGACCTCAGCTCAGGGGCAGGACCAAGAAGGGGAGATACCTGCCTTAGGGAAAAATTACTCTTCCTTTCCTTTCTGCTGTTTAATATTGCACTTTATGAGATATTTCCATGTGCAACCATCAAGGCATATTCTCTCATTCTATTATGAAAAATACGTTGTCTGCCTATGAAAATCATCAGCTTCAGTGGACTCCAAATCCATTACATGAGTTCTGAATTTGTCTCTAACGCAATTTCTCCTCTAGCCTTTTGGAGCCAATTCTACCCAAGTATTTTGGGTAGAAAATGAAGCCTTTTGAAGAGTTTCTGCACCTGAGAGTCTAGCAATCTATTTTTCAGATGAGGACAGATTACAGATGCCGCCTTCTAACCCCACTGTTAAACAACCATTAATAGTTAGCTAGATGGTTATTGTAAGCTTCTATATTTGACTATTAACAGCAACTGTATGTGTGTATCTGCTCCGGATAAAACAAACCTATCTAGGGATTGATTTTATGATGCCAAAATGATAAAGTTTGCTAAAAAATGTAGAGTGAATGTGTAAGCTCTGGAAAACATTAACAAAAATAACTAAGTAACACTCCCTATTCATACCTAATTCCTACTGACATCAAATTTAGCTGTGTGTACTTTGGACTCATTGGAACTGTTACTGTGAAAAATCTTGCTGCACAAGTCCTCTTTGAAACATATAATATTTTGTGTTCTGATTACTCTGTAAAAAAAGAAAAAGAAAAAAAAAGGATATTTTGTCATCACTGTAGTTTAGGCAGATTCTCCATTGTCTGGTATCTTGTTATAGTCATTTATATCAACACAGAGTGGGTGTATGATAGCCAGCAGTCTGTGTTAGCAGCATTTTAGATTCAGTTTGCACTTACGTAAATGATTGTGCAAGATATGAAAGGCAGTCTAGCCCCTGGGAATTATATATGGTTTTGGGTGTTATCTTTATGTGTGTAGCCAACACATAAGAATATGGAGAAGTTTCAACATGTTACAGTTGCCATCACCCCAAATAAATATAATTAAACAAGCAGCTTTCAGTTGCAGTTATAGGTAGGATCCAAAATAACTCATGTTTTTGGTGGCAGATATATAGGAAATATGAGCCTATAAGGAAAAATATATTGCTTTGTTTTTCATAGCATTGTTCACCACATTCTCATAATGGTCAGATAGGAAAGTCTTCAGATCAAGGAAGGTTAGAAAAGTGCATTCCAAAAAACATTACAATCTATGTAGTTTAACAGGATGCCTCTTTGCAATTAATAAGAAAGCTCTGGTGAATTATGTCACACTTCATCTGAATTAAACCAGTTTAGAGATAAAAGTATCATGATAATCACTAAGATAGCCCAATCCAGAAAGAAATTGGTATTAAGCTATGTTTATAATGTGGGGCTGTGTGTTCCTTCCTTTTACCACAGAGCCATAAATGTTGCATATTCCACTTTGCAAGTCAAGGTATCCCAGAAGAGGTATTAATGATATTGGGGGCTACAGGAAATGGAAGCACCTTAACAATATTTCCCCCTGAGGGTCTGGCATTTGCTGCCTTGGAAATCCTTGACAAGACTCAAAAGTACCATTAAAGCTTTTCTGTAGCTTGCTTTTCTTTTTTTTTTCCATCAGAGTTGGTGACAGCCTATAGAAAATGGCACTTGCTGGTGGCAGCACATCTCTCATGCCCACAAACATTCAGTGCCAGGAAGAAAGAGCTCTTCAAATCATTGGAGAGCTAAGTCAAACCCATGGGTGGCTTAAACATTCCTGAGGTGTCTGTGTCTCTCTTCAGAGGTTTGGGATCTTTATTTTGCCTGACTATAAACCAAATCCTGAGTAAAAGAGCAAAGAAAGAACTGAAGAGGCAACCTCTGGCTGAATTTTTCCTGGTTTTTTTCATCTCCTGAAGTTTTCCCTGTGATGAGGCACCACAGGTTTTCTGTGCAAGACAAGGACATCGAGACGCCAGCAAAAAAAATCTGCTTTCCTCTAACCCAATGCTCAGAAACAGCTGAACCAGTTTTGCTGAAACCTTAAACATACCATGATACAGATTCCCTCAGAAGTTTTTTCACTTGGATGATTTAAATTTGGCAAAATCATAGGTATGTAGAATGAAAAATGATAAGCTCCTTCTAGCTGTGCCTAGAATAATAGATCATATGTTGTCCACCCGTTTATAGACCAAGATTTGTCTTGTTCTGCTACATCTAATGAATGCTTTTAAGACTGATTTGCCTGTTTCTTACAGTTGTAATTCATTTATTAAACCAAATCACGATGGTGAGGAGGAGGAAGTTGTAAGAAGTGAATATCTAACAGATGAGTTATCTGGAAGAAGGCAGCACCTACTGACATCACCCTGAAACGTGCAGTGCCTCTGTCTGGAGCAGTCTGGCTTCCATGGTGCTAGGAAAATCAGAGAGGTGAACTCCCTCCTATTTCCTCCTTGGAAGGTGTTCAAGGCTGTGGCCTCACCTCTCTTGGAAGAGTCTTGAAATATTTTCAAAAATGGGAAAGGGTGGAATGGCTGCAGGCTGGATCCTCTTGGAAAGTGCCTTTTAGCATTAGGGAATGACGCAGCTGGTAGCCTGCTCCAGCTGTTAAAAGATGGACTTTTGCTGGTTTGTTCACTAATTCTGTACAGCCAAATGCAGTTATTGCAGCTAGGAATGATCCATCCCTGGTGTAACTCTTTTGAAGTCTGCAGTGTCACAGAGGGTGCTATTGTGGGTGAAAATCCTAGTTTGGAGAGCAGACACCGGGTAGGTACACGTTAGTGATAACAATCTGTGAGGCAAAGGAAAGTGTTCTGCGCTTTGATTATCATTTCACTTATAAATCGCAGATCGATTTATGTATTGCTGAAATAACCACCCCAGGAATCAGGAATATTCTGTTTATTGGAGTATTTATCACAGATAATCACGGGTGCGGTGAAAATATTGCCTGGTGTGTGTCGCTGGTTTTGGAAGCATTCATTTCCTGGTTTTTCCGATGCTGGGGGGGATTGCGGTTTTGATTTTTATTATTATTATTATTATTTTATTTTAACGCACCGGCCTGAGGACAGGCTAGCACAGCCCAACGCCCTCCGCCGCAGCCGCCCTCCTCCGCCCCCGCCGTGCGCGCCCGCGGTGCCGCCGTCCAGGTGTTCCGCGTTACCGCCGCCCTGTAAAACCCGCTCACGAACACGGTGACACATAAACGCTAAATTAAAGCAGTGCTACGCCCCCGCCGCGGGGCTGGGGGAGATGGAGATCCGACCACCCGTAGCCGGGCCGCGGAGCGGGACCGGGCCCCGACGCTGCCGCCTCCCTGGGACTCTCCCGCAGCACCGGGATGGAGGCGGCGGTGGCCGGCGGGAGGCTCCAGAGCCCCACCGGAGCCCGTGGTGTGCCCGCTTCCTCCGGTAAGGGCTTCGCCCGTCGCCACCGGAGGCACGTGTGAAGCGCCGGCCCTGGGGAAAGCTGCTCCGGGCTTCACGCAGGACAAGGGCTGGAAAGGATGGGAAATAGGCTCAAAGCAGACGGTGCGCGTGGCTGGGCCAGGCTTACAGCACAGCCCGGGGACACCGTCCTGCCGGGCCAGCGTGACAGCATCGCTCCTGGGGCGTCCAGCAGCGAGCGGTGGCAGCCAGGCCCCCGCTGCTTCCCCCCGCGGAGCCCGTCCGACCCCTCCCCGCCAGCCCCCGACATGCGGGACGCACGAAGCAGGACATTCGCACCGGCTTCCTCCGGGCCGAGCCGCTCGTTCTGTCAGCCCCGCGGGGAGCCCGTCCGGGCGGCGGTGCGGGAGCCCGGGTCCCGCTCGGCACCGCCGTCGGGGCTGGCAGCCGGGCCGCCTGGAGCAAGTGGGGGCCCTGATTTTTATTGTTATTTTTACTTTGAGCTCAGAACTCCTCGAAGGCGGGTGATTTCACGGAAAGTGAAGGGGAAGACAGGGCCCCGAAGTTATTACACGAAATAATGAGTTCTCCAGCCGATCCCTTAGGGCTGAGACCGTGCCAGTGCGGGGATGCACACATCCCGCCCCGCCGCCCTGCAGAAATCCCCAGATTAGCAGGAAAACTTGGGGGTGTTTCAAGTGCATACCAAGAAAATTAATGTGATTTTTTTTTTTTTTTTGTAATCAGGAAAGGCATGTATTTTCTTTCTCTCCTAAGGTTTTTCTCTCTCCCCCAAGGTTTTCCAGATAAATTGGAGAGCCTTCCAGAGGGAACCTGGAGAAGAAATAATAGAAATATTAAAGCACTGTCTTGGTTGCCCTGATCTACAACACCTTTCTTTAAATGCCCGTTAGACTGTAAAATCTGGTCAAAGCTGTATTCATTGCAACAATATTGGTAATAATGTATTTTGTCCGAAGCTGCATTATCTCCCTCACAACAGAAACTACAAACAAGATGTATGTTCCAAGCGAAAGGGAAAAGGTTTTATTTAATCCAGAAAATAATTAAAATCTCATGTATTTTTATTGGTTTTAGTATCCAGCAGAGTGAAAATATTGAAACTCCGAGACCCCTTGCATTAAAAAGTCACAACTGTTCTATTTTATTAGTTCTGACTGTGTGAAAAAAATTATAAGGACAACATTGAAAAAATCCGGGGTTTAGAGCCCCGAATGGCCGTAAAAACAATAAAATCAACTATAAAACCTGCACTAGTGATATTAAAAAATTATGTAGTTCAATAAATGTGACATTTCATGAATGCGGATTTAATAGTCTCCAACCCGTGGAAGGAGGAAGGCTGAGGTCTAACAATTGAATTTGAAAGGGGCGGTTCTGTAGAACTGTAAAATTAAGTGCTTCATTTTTCTTGTTAGGGATTATGCAGTGGTAGTGGAATGTAATAACTGTGTCATTAAAACTTCCTTTTAACAAGGCCTATTGCTTGTATAAAAGTCAGAAAAGAATAATCTCTTCCTCTATTTATTTGTTTTCCAACAATACAGCAAAACATTTTTTTTCTTTTTGCATAAACTTGTTCTCAAGATTTTGAATCGACAGCTTGTAAAATATTGTGGGGGTCCTTCATTCTGCTGCCTCATATCATGCACGTCGTTATTCCAGAGGGCAACGGGTCATCGGTTTACTGTACATTTATTAAGTAAATCAAGCTGCAAATCCAACACTTCCAGATGAAAACATTAACTAAACCCCTTGGAAAGAGCAATGCCTGGGAGACTGAGCACAGAGAAAAAATAATCAAAACTGTCAGCTCGCTTTACGTGTACCTGATATTTACAAGACACAAGACCACGCTTTAAAGGTGAGTTTTGGCATTTGTTAACAATGTAAAGAAAACCCAACCTCTCTATATTAATAAAAAATATATATTTTTTCATTTCACCAATACCCTTTCGTCTTGCTCTGAGCCTCTTAGTTATTAAGATCTTCGTGGGTTTGAACTGGAGACCTTTTTTTCTCTTAAAAAAAAAAAAAAAAAAGAAAGTAAATCAAGCACCTGCTATTCCTTAACAGCTTTCCGTGCTCGCTGTCAGCACGGGGGTGTGTGAGGGAGACGGGGCACGGGCGAGCCGGCGGCGTCCGCGGACACGCAGGGTGCACCTGCCGCCTCCGCTCCCATGGAGGGCGAGACGGCTGCGCCCTCCGCTGCCGTCGGGCGAGCCCCCGGGTGCTTGAGGAGCGCGGGCACAGCGCGGGCCGCTGCCCCTCCCACACAGCCCCTTCCGCCCCTCGCCCAAGTCCGGCCGACAGCGGTGCCGGGCGAGGGGCGGCCCCGCGGAGCGGGAACAGGCGGCGCCCGGACGGAGGGCATGTCTCTCGCTGGAGGCTCCGGGGGCAGGAGGAATCACCCGGCGGGATTTTAAAAATTAAATCGATGGTGCCCAGGTGGCGCTGCTCGGGCCGTCGCGCCGCCTTCCCTCCCCGGGCTGTCGGGGACTGGGTCCCCAGCCCCGCGCGGCCCCACTGCCCCTCAGTTGACCGCCCGGTGCCGGCCGTCGGTGCCGGGCGGGACGCGGAGCAGTGCGGCGCGACTTCCTGCTTCGCCACGCCGCGCTCTCGGCCCTGTCCGGGGCACGGGGCAGGAGCTGAGCGGCCCCGCCGCCCACGCGCCCCCCGCGACCCGTTCCCGATCCACGCAGTCAGGTGGAGCGCCCACGGGGACCTTTCCAAAGGAGAGCTCCGGGCTGGGTGCGGGGTGCCCGTCCCCTTCTCCGCCTCCTCCCTCAGCCCGCGCCAGGGCGACGCTGCGGGGGGTCAGCGCGCACCCCCGCGGGGAAGCCCGAAAAGCGGGTGACGCTGTGCCGCGGGTAGAGGAGCGGGAGCCGATATGGCAGGCGTCGGGGCCCGGGCGCCGTCGAGGCCCGGGCGGGCGACAGATCGCGCCCCGCTGCCCCGGGCTCCCCCGGGCTGCAGCGGAGGTTGATTGGCGCCGCGGGGAGTTCGCTCGGGGAGGCGGGGGGAGTGTTTGCCCGCGGGGGGTGGTTTCCCCCTTCCCTGGCCGGGCTCATTGGCCAGACGGCGCCGTGGCAGGAAGGGGACAGAGACCACGCGGGCTCCGCCCCGCGCCAATAGAAACCTATCGAAGGGTAACCCGAGCCCAGAGAAACCCGTGGCGGCAGTGCCAGCACCCAGCCGCCGCGGTCGGGGCCGGCTTTCCGCAGGGGCGGCCGGGGGCGCGGGGGTGCGCGGGCGGCGACCGCGCCATGCAGTACCAGCCGCCGGGTGCGGCGCCGGCGGCCCTGGGCGTCGGCGTCCCGCTGTACGCGCCCACACCGCTGCTCCAGCCCGCGCACCCCACGCCCTTCTACATCGAGGACATCCTGGGCCGCGGCCCCGCCGCCGCCCCGGCCCCCCACTCCCTGCCCGCCCCGCCGCCGCCGACGCTGCCGTCGCCCAACTCCTCCTTCACCAGCCTGGTGTCCCCGTACCGGACCCCCATCTACGAGCCGACCCCTGTCCACCCGGCCTTCTCCCACCACCTCGCCGCCACCTACGGCACCGGCGCCTACGCCGGGCCCCTCTACTCCTTTCCCCGCGCCGTCGGCGACTACGCGCACGCCCTGATCCGGCAGGACCCCCTAGGTAAGCCATGTGCCCTCCCCTCCGCCCTCCCTGGCTCCCGCCGCGCAGCTCCAATCCCGTCCCGCCGTCGGGGCAGGGGTAAATGGGAAGTGCCTGAAAGCGGTCCCCGTGCCTGAAAGCGGTCCCCTTGCCTGCCCCGCCGCCTCTCTGTGTTCCCCCCTGGCTCCCCTCTGGCCCCCGTCTGATTTACAGTAAATTAAAGACGTGCCGCCCTCCGGGTCTGACAGCGAGACCACAGTGCGCGGCCGCGGTGACTCAGATTTGTTTTCCTTCAAACCAAGTGACTCTGAGAGTGTCCTTAGTAATGTCGTGTGTGGTTTTGGTGGGGAGTTTTAATTGTGCTGGGAGATCGCATGGCAGATCTCAGTCTTTTCCTGCGGATGACTTGAAAAACAGTCGGGAGGCCGGCTCCGCTCGCTGGGGCCCCCGTGGTTCCGCCGCGGGTCGGGCCGGGCCGGGTCGTGGGCCCTGGCGGCCGCTTGTCGCCCGCGGCCGGGGGAGGCGACCCCTCTGCGGGGGCCGAGCCCCGTGCTCGAGCTGCAGCACTTGTTCTTAGTGATTGCAAAACTGGACCTGACTCACCACATTTGTTCAGTGAAAGAGACTGACCCTTTCCGTTCATACAGGAAACCTTGAGCTCTCGATAGGAGTAAATCTGGTTTCAGAAGCTGTTAAGTGTTTTCCTGGCCGCCTGAAGCAGGCTCTTCCCCGGGAGTCGTGCACATTGCTGATTACTTTATCGACATCCTCAATACAGACAAATTCAGGAAACACTCGACTTCTGATAGCCGGGATCCGTTTTTCTGATATTGTTCATTTCCTCTGTGTGGGATGTGACTTTATGACAGCTAAAATAACCAGTTGCTTCCTATTTTTTGAGTCTGTTTTGCACCAGAATTACTAAAGCCTGACGCAAGCAAAATCTTGAAAAACAATGCAGCAAATTTCAAAGGGTGCAGGCAGAAAGACAAACAGCGTGACTCAGTAGCACTGGCCAGAGCCTCCTGCCCCGGGACGCGGCAGCCACTCCGCGGCAGGGCTGGTTCCCCGGCGTGTCGCTCCCTGCACCGCCTCGCCCCTCACCTTCGCCCCGGCCCGGGGCTGAGCCTGGCGGGCACCCCGCGGCCTTTGGAGAGCAAGCCCCCAACCGGGGGTGGTGGACTTGGAGGCACTTCTTCCCAGAAGCCCAGTGCCCTCGTGTTGGCGCATCCCCCCTGCCCAGCCCCGCGATGTGCCCGCTCTCCGCAGGGACCCGGGCACTGGCTTCAGAGAAAGGGGAGACGGTTTCTTTTGGGCATCGCGGTGACAGAGCAGAAGGAAGCAAAGGTCTTCCTTTTTTTTTTTTTTCTTTTTTTTGGTCTTTTTTCTTTGCGAGATAGACCAACAGGAAACACATTGACGGAAATCTTGCCAAAGCCCGTAGAGTGACTTTAACTGGTCTCTGTTCGGCGGAGGGGAAAAATCAGAGAGGGGAAAGCTCAGAGTAGGAACTGGGGGAAATAAAATCAGGCGAAGGAAATTAGCGAGCCCTGGACCCGGCGCGCCTCCAAGCTTGGTCTCGGGCAGGGGCCAGGGCTTCCCAGGCACGCGTGTCCGCGGCCAGCCAGTGACCCTCGACGCTGTGCCTCTATTTATAGGGAAGCCGCTGCTGTGGAGCCCCTTCATCCAGCGGCCGCTGCACAAGAGGAAAGGGGGTCAGGTCCGCTTCTCCAACGACCAGACCATCGAGTTGGAGAAGAAGTTCGAGACGCAGAAATACCTCTCCCCGCCGGAGAGGAAGCGCCTGGCTAAGATGCTGCAGCTCAGCGAGAGGCAGGTGAGGCTGTGCCCCCGCCCCGGGGAACCGCACCCCCTTCCCGGGCGGCCCCGGCCCCCGCCGTGCGGCTGCTGTCAGTGCACCGCTCCCGCGGACCTGATCGGCTCGGGGTCGGCGGGGAGGGTGTGCTTGGCAGGCTCTTGCTTTTTGCTTGTGGCTTGGGTAGGGCTCCCGGCACTTACCGGCTCCAAGACTACCCCGCACCTTTTCTCATTGTCTTTGCTCAGGTCAAAACGTGGTTTCAGAATCGCAGAGCCAAATGGAGGCGCCTAAAGCAGGTACGTGGATGTTTCTGTTTCTATAGAAATAAGTATTTTAATTGTCTTATCTTATGCCGTGCTCGCCTATTCCAGGTTGTATGCAGAAGTCATCTGAAAGGCTGTTTAACCTCTTCACCTTGATTAAAAAGACAAATAGTCATGCTGGAATCCATGAGGGCTCGTTCAGGCAGCACTAATGTTAAAAGCTCCTAATGTAGTTCCTATATCAATTATGCCCGTCTTTCACACACCACCTATTAAAACTCCACGCTAATTGTTTTGTAAACCCATATGTTGTTTAGCCAATTAATGTGGAGAAGATAAGTAATTGTCAGTAAATTACTTAGGCAGTTTTTTTGGAGAACAATATTTACTGGTGTTTTAAAACACCCTCTCTTAATAAGCACAAGTTGATGTATTTTGCTAACATTGGGAGAGGCAGGTACAAACACCTTGTTTGTTTTGAGGAGCTGCTTGGAAAATTGAGTAGCTTTTGCTTTCCATTCACAAGTAGTTACAGTGTATGAGGCTAACAGGTTAGAGCAATTTCCCTTCCCTTAGAAATCATGCTCAAGCAGATAATTAATTAGGGCTTTTTATGGTGCATAGGGCCCGATCCAGCCTGTCTCAGCAAAATCGAGGTCCCTTGACTCAAATATTTTTGAAAAATCCCACATTCTGTCCTGAGTCTGACTTTAGTAAGTGTGACACAGACAGATGAGTTTTAGTGGCAAATTAGCCTTTAATATAAAAGTAATAAGGAATGAAAACTAATCACAGTGCCATGCTCTAGAGGAATTTGTTCTGTGACCTTTTCCTGAGTTTAACCCAATCTTCAGTTGATTTTTTAATTAAGTCCTATTATTCTGGCAAGAGGCTGGCTGGGCCCCGACCCATGCCACAGTGTCCGGAGAGCTCACTTGGGATCTCGGCCATTTTAAGTCATTTCCTCCTTTTCATTCAGTCACATCCATTTCTCCAAGCCCGCGGGGTTATATCATGGGTACGTGTTTCTGCCTGCTTTCTCTTTAGAGTAGCATTTCATGCCCCCGTAGGGTACTGGGCTCTCCAGAAGCTGCCTACACAGGGCTACTCTTGCCTTCAGAAACAGGGTTTTGGTTTGGTTTTAGTGGTGAGTGTTTTAATGTTGAGTTTTCGCTTAATTAGTAATTTTTTCCCATTTGCTTTTGGGCCACTGATGGATTCAGTCTCTCTCCTTTTGCTGTTAGGTGTAATTAAAGAAAGATCAGGGCAGGAGGAAGCTGTGTGTCGGTGTTTGTAGACCTATAATAAACATTTGCTTTGCTAAAGACAAAAGTTCAGAGGTTCCTGGGCTCCAGCAGCTCCTGACTCTTTTGAAGTGTCTGCGATAACCATCGCCAAGGAGCCTTATTCACGGCAGCAGTCCCTGTGGCTGTGAAGGAGTGGGATCAGAGCCTTTGCCCAGCCCTGTCCCACTCAGGCAAGGTTTATAGGCAGGAGGCCCAGGGAGGTAGTGGGACACCTGCCTTTTTCTACAAGAAACCCAGAGTGGTTTTCTCACACAGCACAGCTGCAATTCCTAGGCCTCCTGTCTCTGTGGCCTGTAGTTCTGTACCAAGCAGGATTCTTTCCTTGCAGGAGAACCCCCAGGCCACCAAAAAAGAAGAAGTAGAAGGTGCTGACAGTCACATATACCAGAGGCCGGAGAGCTGCCAGAGCCCCGAGCAGAAGGGTAAGGAGCTCTCTCTGGACGGCTCTCAGTACACCTCCTCACCGGCCTCACAGGAGGACCTGGAGTCAGACGTCTCTGATGACTCTGATCAGGAAGTGGACATTGAAGGCGATAAAGGCTATTACAATCCTACCCACTAACAGCCCCATGCAGAGAGTGGACCACAACTCAGCTTGCACTTTACCAGGGGCTGGTTTGAATGAATATTGTGCTACAGGAGAAAATTTTCACCGTTACACTGAAAGAAAAAAAAAGCTTCACCAAATAGACTTGTTTTATAATAAGCAGAGAAAGAAAGATGTATTTTCTGCAAACAATTAAGTTTTGGCATCTCTAATTTGGTTAAAGGACCATGGTTTGTATTTAATTATTTGTAAGATATGTTTGTACAATAATCAGTATTTCTAACTGGAATATAATCCTGCACCCTGTCCTTACTCATGGTGACAGAGAGGGTCTGAATCAGCTGCTGTTGGTGATCAGGCAAACTCTCTAACTAGTGTGGAAGTGAGTATAGATTGCAGGACTAAGCCCTTTATATGTGTAAACAAACATACTTTAAATAGATTAATTTAAACGCCCTTTGTAAGCAGAGAAACATGTTCTGTGGAATAGGGAGGGACTTGCCCATCCCTAGAAGTGCCTTATGCTCACACCCTTTTATGTGCTGTGGTGCTGTCTACTGAGACATCCTTCCATTTGTCAGGTAGAGTCTTTGGACAGATAATTTTTTTCTTGTGTGAGTTGAAATGTGCCTTCGCAGATTTTTGAGAATTTTGCCTCACAGTTTGGATAGTTCCATTTGCAGAAAAAAAAATATTTTTCTCCTTTAAAATCTCCAGCACTGTTTTTTATGGATTTCATATTTGAGAAGAAAATGCAGGGAGCAATAGGGCCCTGCTGGAGGAGAGAAACTGGCATCAGCTGTGGGGCATAAGTGAGGCACACGGCTGTGGGAAGATAATGCCTACCGTACACATACCTGCTTCTGTACATACTAGTTTTCTTTAAAAGTCTTGTGGTTTTATACCTCACTCTGTTCATATTTTGTACATATTTGTTCAATGTTAAAAAAAGGCAAAACCTGGTATTTAATTTTTGATGGACATGTCTGTGAAATAAACCTAAACTCTGCACCATTTGCCACTCTGGCCGTCCAGTTACTGGCAGGAGAATACCCAAACCTCCCCTCTGCCAGCAGTGCCCCAGGTGTGTTGTAAGTGGGCTTTTCCCTCGCTACTGTGCCAGTTGCCAGCCACCCCCCAGCCTTCTGGGCACCCTCGGTTTCAGGGGTCTCATGTGAGCTCACTGCTATTTTTTTTTGCTGTTTTTCAGCCTGCCACCCCACGTTTTGGTTTTGCCTGTACCCGTGTCCACATGGGAACGGGCTCTGCGGTGGCAGGAGGAAAACCTGGCCGGCAAGCCCCAGCTGGAAGTGTGGGTGTTTACCCCCGAGTCGCCCCGACCTTGGGGCGCTGGACAGGGGGTGCGGGCTGGAGGAGGAGCAGGGCCTGCTCGGGGCCGGGCATCGACCCCAGCTGGGGCAGACGCTGACCCACCTGAGTCAACAATGGTTATTCATCGGCCTTTCTCCGAAATTACATCGACCCGGGGAAGGAGCAGGGAACCCGGGTACAAGAATTGCTCCCAGGAGTGGGCATCCTGGGTGGGGACCCGCGTGGGTATTCAGCCCCACCAGGCGCCACAGTGAGCACCCAGGGAACAGGGATTTACACCCGGCCAAGTGTCACAGAGGCTTTTAGTGCCGGGAAATGTTTTTAGATAGCAGTATTAGTGACTATTTTGACTGGCGAGGGAGGATGGCTCTTAGAGCAGCCACAAGCTTCTATGCAAGTTAATGCTTCAAGAAACATCAGCTGAGTTTTCTGAATGAGTGGCTTTAGCTTTGGTTTCTTCTAAAACCGCGTTCATGAACGAGGCCCGAAAAGACGAAGTGGCTGGGGAGATTCCGTTCCCCCCTGCCCGTGCATGCTGGGCACAGGGAGCAGGCTCCCGTCGGGAGCGCCCGCAGCTCGCGCGGCGGCCCTGGGAACCCGGGCAGCGGCCCCTGGTTTAACGCCACCCGTGACAAAGGGAGCCTCGGGGCGCTCCAGGGGGTCCCTGGGACGCGTCTCCGCCTTTGCACCGGCATCGAATCCCCAGCGCGGTGCGCGGCACGCCAGGAATCACCCTAGGGTGCAGACAACTCATAGCGGGGCTCCGCTGAGGAGGAGATTCTCCATCCTTCGGTTTTCCCTCGCTCATGGTTTCCATCGCGGCTCTCATCCCGGCTCCCGACGGGAACGGGAACAGCCCACCGTGAGTCCTGGGAGTTGCGGGGGGAAGGGTGATGAGGTGGGAGGGCCGGAAGCAGAGCAGGGAGCGCTCGGGAAGGTGCATCCCGACCCTCTCCGTCTGTTTATCTATCAATCAATCATCTATCTGTCTGTTTGTCTGTCTATCTATCCATCCCCACCGAAATCAGGGAACACGAAACTGGCGTTACCTCTTCAAGGCGACTTCGTGTTATGGCTGTGCTTTCGCGTGGGGAGGGGAGCACGCGTGGGACAGAGGGGCCGTGACGGGTGGGCGCTGGGCAAACCCCATTCCCACGAGGGTCGATGCCGGCATTCCCCTCCGGGACAAGCCGGGAGCCAGCCGCGGTTAAGGGCTTGCCGGGCCCCATGCGATGGCCGGGGCGGGGGCTCTGCCCGAGGCAGAGCGCGGAGTCGCCTCCCGGGCGATGGAATGGGATCCAGGAAAGCCAGGTTTGACAAACCCAGGCGCTTTTCCCGCCCTTGCAGGGATTTGGCAGCTCCCTGCAGGTGGGCAGCGCAGATGCGCCGTCTGCAGCCGCCTGGCCAGGTATGTGGATTTCCAGGGTGTCGCGACAGGTGACAAACAGCGCTGCAGCCCAGGCTGGGCAGTCGATATGCCCTTGCTCATGCGCCCACCCGGGGAGGGGGCTTACGGAGGCAAAACACAACGGCGGGGTCCGGCTGAGCTGCCGGTCGGAACCCACCCACAGCAGCTGTCCCTAAATCCCCCCGCCCGTTCCCACAGCGGCGGAGATGGGGGGGATGCCCACGGCGGGGCAAACGAGCCTCCCTGCACGGACAGTCTCTGCTCCTTGTCAGCAGAAAAACAGCCAAAGCACTTTACACCGTTCGGGAAAACCTTCGAGCCCCTTCCGTGCCACCCGGCTCTGTCCTGTTTGTTTGCCCGTTGGCTATTCCATGCCGAACTGGCACGTATGACCTTTCCAGCACAACTCCCGTCTTGTTTTCGACTTTTTTATCAGCCGATTCAACTTGAAAATGGTTATCATTTAGCAGAAAAACAAACAGAAAAGCACATTTTTGTAAGCAAAACGTTAATGATTGGAAGAATTGCACCAATTTCAGCTTGACAGTGTGTGATTAATCCTCCGGGTCAGGTACTTATATTTTTAGTCATTAGGTTCGTCGGCCTTTGATATGCAGAACTGTTTCTAGCCTAATAGGCTATCGACCGAGCCGCTGTGTACTTTGACTCCTTGTGCAGCGCGGTCTCCGGGCTGCGGGGCCGCCGTGGCCCGCAGCGGGCACAGCGTGGGATGCGCGGGCAGCG
>WBMZ01004795.1:0-57310 GCA_013400975.1 Atrichornis clamosus
TTTTCCTTCCCTCTGCTCTGTCCAGCTGTAAGGAGCGGGGGAAGTCCGCCTCTGGCCAGGCTCAAACCAAAACAATCGTTATCTTCAGAATTTCGATTTACGTAACCTAAAATATAACTTTTTGTGTGTCTTTGCTATCCTCCCCTCCCTTTTTACTTTGTCTCACATAATCTAGAACAGCTCTGTCATGTATTATAGATATAAAGAATTAGTACAGAATTCTAATTTCTTTGCAGTTGTTCATATTTTGTTTATTACCAGAGCATCTGAGTGCTTCAGTGTCATTAGTTATTTTTCTTCCCTACCTCCTCTGAGATGCAAATGGGTTATAATCTTACTTAAGGTACACTTATTGAAATAGAAGTCTAGTATCTAATACTAAGAGAACTAAGTAGATGTTAATATCAAATTTCACTGCTGATTACTTTGAAATGTGGCCTGATATCAGTGTCTTGCTTAAGCACTGGCCTTGCTTTACAGACACAAATGTGTGTGATGCCTGTTCAGTAGGACAATTACACATATCTGAACATTGGCAAAGCTGTATGTCTCTCCGTGAATTTTATAATGGTCTCAGGCAGCTATCAGGCACTAAATTTTTGTCTGTATGACAAAACCCTCAAATCTGTCCTTTTGCAAACAGGTGCACTAAGTCACAAAAACTTCTAATTCTTGAGTTATGGTTGTGAGCTAACATGAAACACTGCTACTGTTTGGACTGCCTTATAGTTGCATGTTTTACTGCAAAAATTCACTGTAGTTAGTAACTCCAGGTGAGTTTCCAAAATCAATTGAGCTAGTAACTCTAAACGAGTTTTCAAAATAAAGTCCAACAGATTTCAGAACTGGATTTCAGAAGAACACAACTGATGGCTATAAGAGTTATTTTTAATTGGAAAAATCTTATTTGATAGAGAAAATAATTCCTTCCCTGATGCCTGTCTACCCTGTGCTCTTAATGAGGCAGATTCCAATTAAAATGCAGTATGCAATTATTTTCAGTTTATGATATCTCAGTGTCGTCCAATATTTTTTTAGTACTCGTTACAGAAATAGGTGGTCATCCTTGCGGCACCAGCCAAGGAAAGAGAATTCTAATTTTGTCTGATCTATGTGCACACTCAGTGCTTTCACTGAAAGTATTAGAAAGTTAAAAAAAAAGGTAATTTAAAAAAATAGAGACAAAGTCTTTACAGTCTTTACCCCCTGAAGAAGCTCTCTCACATTTAGCACTAGCTTTCAGACAACAGCAAGCATATGAACAGCAGACACTTCTGAGCATGAAATGCAGCAAACGAGGGAACTGAGTTACTAATCATGACCCATAATCTGTCCAATTCTATATGCCATATACCTGCTTTGTTTAGTTGCAGAAAATCAATTGCATTTAGGTTGTACTCTTTCTACTGAGAACACTCATCTCAACTGTCCAGTGCATGAAGCATCAGGTTTGATTCTATTTAGGAAAAACAACTATACCACTGTTCTTCAATACTGGCTGTTAGTTCAGGCCTCACATTCAGGCTTTTTTGTCATGCTTAACTTTCATTTATCTCACCCCTGTTTCAGGGATGCATAATTTACCACCTGTCAAGAAAAAAGAGAGATGGACTGGTTCGTGTTCCAGTCTATGTTGGAAGCTTGAAGTACTCAGAGTACTCACTTTCTGTTTGAAGTACTCAGAGTACAAAATATAATGTCTTTCTGGAGCACAAGGTCTTCAGGAAAAATTCAAAACAGCATCTAAAATTGTCATGGTCATAGCATTGCAAATGCATAGATGTTGAGGGTATAGTAGGATAATGGAATATAGAATGGTCCAGAAGGTGAGAAGGCTTGTGAGGTCTACCTGAACAGCATCAGTTACTGGTTCCATTGCAATCAATCAGTTGATTAGATGAAATGTTAATGAGATTTTAAAATAGTTATTAAATTTTAATGCAATAGGAAGAAAGGATTTCCACAATCTCATTATTTTAGGAAAATCTGATGGTCCAGGTTTAAATTAGACAGGGACAGACTTCTTGGGAAGTTGCTGCCAGGATCATTCCTATAGAGAATATTTATAATGCATGTACTTGAAAAATCAAACATGAGATTGTTCTGAAAACATGTGATCAAAATATGATAGCATATAGGTGAACACTCAACAAATGTAAAGTCCTGTTCAGAATTCTGAGATTTTTAACTAAAAAATTTTCAAGAGACCTGTGAAACTTCCAGAATTTAAACAGTGGTCAGTAAGTAGATTTTCTGTTGTCCCTTTCACCTGTGTCACTGTGAACTGGATGACATTTTCATTTAGGTAAGACAAAATCAAACCATAGAACATAATGCATATGTAAAAGTTCCTATGATGTTTCTCAAGTACAAAAAAAAAAATGTGGCAAAATTTAAGCATATCACTCAATCAAAAAACTTTTATATTGCACTGGAAAGAAGCATAAGGTTAAATAGTTCCTGAATTATCTTAAGAGTATTTTAAAATGTCACAAAGAACAAAGCCTAGTAGAACTTGTAGTGAGTGTGACAATTTGCTAGCAACTGAGGTGTTAGCAAAATGTATTAAATCTATACAGTTATACATTTAGAAGTCCGTAGTTAAATTTTACTAGTACAACAAAGATATTTGAAATTGAAGTAAAAGCTGTAATTTAAATTCCCTCTGAAAATAGCTGAACATAAAGGACCTGAACTTTTCATGAAAACTGGTCAAGACCCTTGATACTGAAAAGATATCCTCCCAAATTACTGTTATGCTTATAAATTTACACTTGCTTATTAAATGTCTGCAAAGTAATTGCAGCTTCAAAACAAGGTTACTGCTCCAGTTTTGGAATATTTTGATCATTATTGAGTTTTCTGAAATGTGTTCTGTTAAATGTAAAAGCCTCTTAATTTACCCGCAGTTGCTTACAACTACTCTGTGCATTTTCTGAGATATTTCTTTTTTTTCTTCTTTTAACATCAGAGAAAATTCTCTGTATGTTGGGCACAGTCCTTTATACTGTCTGAATGTCTGAGATATTACTTCTTCTGCTTTTCATGTTTGTGGCTGCCTCTGTTAAACAGCAGTGTACAAAAGTAGTGTATTTTTTTTTTGCAAAAACCTACTTCATGTCACTTGAAGAGTGATCAGATTTCTTACAAAGTAGAATTGTGTTTTCTCACTGGGAAAAATGTCCAAAGATGAACATTTTCTAGCAACCTTGCTGCTACAAACACTACTCTAAACCAAAATTTCATAATCCTTAATACAGGAATGCCAGTCCCACTGCTTCAGGGAGCATTATACTAACAGATCACTGTTAAAAATATGCCAGTAGAAAGAGGCAGATTTTTGTTTTTCATGGCCAGCTGTGGGGTAAACTTGTTCTCTGGTGGACTGATAGTTACACTGGTCCAGAAGAAAATTCTTCAGTCCCTGTTTTCTTCTAACAGATACTGATTGAAGTGCTGAAACTTCAGCCCTAACATACAGCACTATTGACACCGAGATGTCAAAGATAAGATAATTTGTTACACAGGCCAATCATTGTGAGCATTTTTAGACTATTCACAGAATCACAGAAAGGTATGGCTTGAAAGGGACCTCAAAAATTATAGGGTTTCAACCGTCCTGCCTTGGACAGGGACACCTTCCACTAGATCAAGTGTCTCAAAACTGTGTCCCACTTGTGCTGGAACACTTCCAGGGATGGGGCAGCCACAGTTTCTATGGCTTACCTGTTCCAGCCTCACCATCCTCTCAATAAAGAACTTCCTAATATCTACTCTAAACCAACTCTCTTTCAGTTTAAAGTCATTACACCTTGTCCTATCACTCTATGTCCTGGTGAAAAGTCCCTCTCCATCTCACTTGAGCACTGAAAGGCTGCTATAAAGTGTTGTTGGAGCTTTCCCTTTTCCAAGCTGAACAACCCAACTCCCTCAGCCTCTATTTATATGGAAGGTGCTTCAGACCATCCTGATCAACTTCATGACCTTTCTTTGGACTTGCTCAAGCAGGTCCACACCTTTCTTATGTTGGGGGTTCCAGAGCTTGGCACAATACCCCAGGATAGGGCCTCACCAGTGCAGAGCTGAAGGGTGGACTCGCCTCCCCAGACCTGCTGGCCACACTGCTGCTGGTGCAGTCCTGATGGATACAGTTGGCTTTCTGGGCTTACAGTTGCCTGTCAATGTTGAGTTAACATTGCCACTTCATATCAGTTTTATGTCCACCAATACCTCCTTCTCCACAGGCCTACTCTCAATGTACTTATCCCCCTGACTGTATCCATGTGTGGGATTTCCCCGATGCAGGTGCAGAATACACTTGTGCTTGTTAAACTTCACCAACCTCTCAAGCTTGTCAAGATCCCTCTCAGCAAATCTGCTGTTCTCCATCCCCAGCAATGTCCATGGTAATGGTGTTAAAAAATACCAGTCTCAGTGCTATCCCTTGAGAAATGCCACTTGACACTGATCTCCACTTGGATATTGAGTTTACAGCAATTCTTTTAGTGTGACCATGAAGGCAATTCCTTATTTGAGTGGTCCAGTCCTCAAATCCATGTCTCTTCATTTTAGACAAGGATGTGGTGTGGGACAGCTTGCTGTTCGGGCCTGTGTTTGGATTTGTGCTGCAAACAGTGTTGATAACACAGGGATGTTTTAGTTATTGCTGAGCAGGGCTTGCAGTGAGCCAAGGGCTTTTCTGCCCCTCAGCCCAGCAGTGAGCAGGCTGGGCGTGCACAAGGAGTTGGGAGGGGACACAGCCAGGACAGCTGATCCCAACTGACTGAAGGGATTCAATATCATGTGGCATCATGCTTTGCTTATAAAGCTGAGGGGAGAAGAAGGAAGAGGTGGGACATTTGGAGTAATGGTGTTTGTCTTCCCAAGTCTCCGTTGCACTTGATGGAGCACTGCTTTCCTGGGGATAGCTGAACAGCTGCCTGCCCATGGGAATGGGTTATTGAATCCCCTGTTTTGGTTTGCTTGTGTGCACACCTTTCACTTTACCTATTAAACTGTCTCTCTTTCAGCCCATGCTGCCTACAGGAAAATAAGACCTCATTTTGCTATATCCTGTTCTTAAAATTTCTTTTTTATCTTCCAAATTATTTGCTGTTTTACTGTGGTATTTTTAAATTGTAAGGTTTTGTTGGTTTTTTTTTTTTCCCATGCTGCAGTGTTCTTAAAGATCCATTCAGTGACTTTTTGGATTTTCTCACAGCCTTCCTAAAAAAAACATTATATTTCAAAAACAGAATAGAGATTAAATGTTAACGAAATGAACAATCCAGAAACTCGGTGACCTAATTACGAAAATATACTTCTAATGATCTCCACAATGACATCATACACATGACCTGAATCCCCACGACAGGTGAGAGTTATATTTTTCCTCTCATTGGACCCTCTGTCATTAACACATCTCTAACCTTTAACTGCTGTTTCTCATGCTTACACTGCTCTGCAGTGATCTATTCAGACAGTGAGGTGGGTAAAAATAAAAGGAGAAGTTCATTCTGTGTCTCCTAGGAGCTAAGGGGAACCTACTATGAAAAAGATTCCAAGTCTTGCAGGTAATTATCTGCATGATAATCCCTGCAGAAGAGGAACTTTTGTTTTTGAGAAGAAACTAGAATGGTGAATAGAAAACTGGACTCTGCTGAGAGGAGAAAGGAAGAGATGAGAGATTAACACATCTTGCTGATTACTTTTCTTCTGTTTTTCTTCTCCTCCTCTTTCTTCTTCTTCCTGTTCTACTCTCCCTTTACATTCTCCTCCTCCTCATTCTCCTCCTGGGAAGCAATACTTTCAGATGCGCTATTTTAAGGCCTCTTAAATTAGACTAGGCACCTAAATCCATTAGATGAGTTTTTGGTGAGATGAAGACAAGAATGTAAATATTATTATTTATTTACAGTATCAAAAATAGAGAGCAATGAAATATTTCTTTGCAGTTAAATGAAGTAATAAAAATATACTACACCACCAATGTTCTTCACAAAATAGTAAGGTCTTTTTGTCATTTATTTGGACAATCTCTTTCTTTCTCTATGCCAGGTGGTATCCTGGATTTCAGTCGTCTTGGTATTTTTTGCTGCAGGTTGCTACTCTCTGGGAGACCATAACTTAATCAACTTACCCACTAGCAAGAGGTTTTGTCAGGCCAGACTTTCAGAAGAATTTACTTAGATTAGTACATTGTCTACTTCTTCACTTTCATAGCTAATTCCTCCCTTTAGGTAAAATCATTCTGTACCCTAATTCCTAACCAATAAATAAATGTGGAAATGTGGGACTTCTGTCTTTTGCGTTTAGTTATTTGATTTGAGATGGTTAGGTTTTTTATTTGTTTTCTTGATTTATTTTCTGTTTAGCTTTTCTTGGTTTGACATGATGAAGATGTCTTCTCTTGAATCTGGCTTTCATCTATGGCCCTTAGGACCAAGAAGAAACACAATTCTCTCTTTATTATTTTATTTTTTGTGTCATATTACTTGAATGGACCTCATATTCACTATTAGCCCATACACAAAAAACCACAAAAAAAGAAAACAAAGAAAAAAAAGAGAGCCCCTCCCTGTCCTGAAACGTGAGCATAAATAGCATACATTATAAATTCAAGTCATTCACTACAGTCTTATTGTTCAGCTGCGAGACAATGGCCACTAACTCTTATGAGAAAATGGATATGAAATAGCTGCTATCAAAACACAACAGAGAAGAGATAAATTATCTTCACCATTAACAGTGTCCTCATTAACAGTGCTACCAAAAGATTGCTCTAAAAGAAGTTCAGTTATCGATAGAATTTGACCAGCTTCTGTAAAAAACAAGTGCAACTGCTGGTTTAATGTCTCTCATTATTGTACACTGTAATTAAATTTTTCCTTCTCTAAATGTGGTATCTAGATCCTAGAAGATGTTTTGCCTGCCAAGAAAATGTGGATGGCAGAAATTCTGTCCTTTGCTTAGTAGATGACTTGGAGAGGGAAGATGAATGAAAATGGTTTTTTGTAGAATTTATCCTTCAATTAAAACTACTGATCAGGAAAGTGATTCTTTTATCTATGGGCACCTTTGTCTGTTACATCACAAAAGTAATTATTCCATATTGCTCTTATTGCATCTATCCATCCCACTTTAGTGCAAAAGTCACACAGGTAAGACTCTCAAGTTCAGTTCAGATTTTTTTAATATTGGTTTTGATAGTCTTTAAAAGACAGGTCTAATTTTGGAACTCAAATCTAACAGTGACCTTTCATTGCAAGGATTTTTGAATGCAATGAGCACATTTATTAATATTAATCCCAGGTTAACTCTTATGTGAATTCCTCTTACTGACATTTGCAGCTACCCAAAAACTATGACCTTATTTTAAGGTTTAAACAAAACCCCTCAGCTGCTTCATTAATGATAAGAATTAAAACAAAATGTAAATAAGAACTTTTTAAAGAATTTATTTTCTTTCTTATAGATTCAGTGAGGTACAAAATGAAGAGAGTTATAATTTCTAAAACACAAATGCTGTGATGTTCTTTTATAAATGTCATCATCAGCTACAGGGTCAAATAATGCAAAAAAAATTGATTCATGAATATTTTCTTGAATAACATTGACAAGATCATCTGATTTATTTCTTGAGGTCACATTATTTACAGTATATAAGTGACTTGGTTGGCCACTTGGAATTGATTATGTGCTCACAATTCTGAAGTTTTTCACTTAGCTGCAATTATGACTTTCGTGGGAAGGCATCTGTTTTTTTACTTATTCAATACTTTTCCACTGAAAATGGCTATGTTTGATCAGTAATGTAGTAGAAATTTTAAATCATAATCTAGCAAACTAGATAAAACATTTGGGAAATTAAATAACTAGCTGTTTTCCAGAGTGTTCTGTCAAGAATATGGCTAAAGGAGATCAATCCGGCATAATAGCAAGCCTAGAATGACTTTGGGTCATGTTTCTTAAGATCTTCACTTTTGAAAGCAAGTTAAAACCAACCACACTGCATGCTTCGTTTTGACTTGTTTTCAAGGCATTTTTATAGGGTTTTTGTAGTCAGTTCATCCTGAGATGAAATTTAACAAAGGAAAATTCATCTCCATGTATCTCAGGAATGAACATAACTGTTATTTCGAACTTGGAAGGCCTCATGATTGTATTTAATACTGAATTACTAAGACCAAAAGAGAATCAAAGATCATCAAGACATGTTTGTTGCTACAGACTTCAGTGTGCAAAAATCAGAGTATTAGTGGCTAGGCCAGGTCTAAATTCTTCACAAATCTAGGAATGAAAAGGTGCCATGGTTTCATTATTGCTATCTGCCCTCCCTGATTATGAACTTTTAAGTTCTGTTAATAGCAATATTATTTGTTTTGTAGAGTTATGAAGAAAAAGGCATCCTGACTCGTAAGGGATTAAGCACTTATTAATCACTAAGGAAGCATAAAGACAGTCAGTAACTGACTCCTGTGGCAGATGAAGACCACTCGTGACTTGCTGTTGGGACAGGAAGAAATGTAAGATATTTCTATCTTGACTTCACAGGAAACAGATGAAGGAATAATAACACATAAGGAGCAGGGGAAAGGCTTGAATTTGAATCAACCCCATAGTTAGGTCTGTAATCAAATTTAGTGTCACACAGTAAAGCCTTCAGTGAGAGCTAGAGACTGAAGCTGTGAACAGTTTCAACAGATTTGCTTATAGAATTTTATGGAGGAAAAGAAATCCAGTGCCTTCAATTTAATGCTAGCTTAAATGAATTGTTAGAATATTTTCCTTTTATTTCAATTCAGTCACTCCGGCAAACTCTTCAGATATGTTGTCTGTTTTTCATTTAGTACATAAACATCTTTATTTGCTATTAGGGTAGTTTTGATAATGATTTAAATGTAAGGAAATCAGAAAGCATTTAATACTTTTTGCAACGTCTACTTCACAAACAAAAGCTGCTACATGCCTTTGACAAGACGACCCATCCATCACGTATTTCCCCAGGTATCTATGTAGTGAAAAGAATTGCATGTTGCTGCCTGGGTTGTTTTGCATGGGATTTTCTGAGACTTGTAAATGGGAGCTTCTGTGAGGAAGATGTATCTTCTGATCTCCACTGAGCAGAAAATCTCTCTCTTTTATGGCAAAATAGTGGCAACATGCCTGAATATTGAGGGGGACTCAAGGGACATGTAACAATTCAAGATAAGGACTTTATTGACTAAATTAGGAGAACACTATGTGATTTAAGTAATCAATCGCTTATAATCAAAAAATGCAGAAAATTACTAAAGCAGCACAGATTAATTATTTCAAATATATCCATATAAAGATAGAGTTCATACTGAATGCATGATTACGAATCAGTCTGGGGAAAATTTGCCAAGAGAAAAAATAGAAACATTGTTTCTTATAAATAGTTTGCCTTTGTGTTTATGAAACAATCAACATAATTTATACAAAGATTTTCCTTAGGGGAACAATTTTTTTCTTTCATTTCTCTCCAAATACACAGTGTTTGTAATTTGGTATACATTATTCATGTGTATATACATCTCATCTACATGGTGGTGACAAACAGAGATGTGATAAATTGAACTAATTCTGTGGGAGTTTTGATTTAAATCTCAATCCCAGAAGATATTATCATTTTAATATGATAAATAAAGCCAGAAAATAAATATTTCTTGTGTCCCAAATGTGGAAGGATTTATTTCCTTTTCTAACACAAATATGGACTTTTCTTCTAAAAACTACAATGGAACAGAAGAATATTTTATTTGCAACCTAATGCCAACAGGAAGAGTAAGGTTATGTATGCTTTGACCAAGTCAGTCTGGAAATAAACTGCTATCCTTGCCAGAAAAGAATTTTTTTCACCTCCAATTTTCAAAGACTCTGTTCTAAGTGAAGTTCCAGTACAGACAGTTTATTTTTAGTTAATTTAAAAAACAGAAGGAGAAATAATAAGGCATTTCACTTTTTCATACCTCCTTATGTAGATATATTATACTATTGACTGTTGATAAAAGCTACATTTTGTATTAAAGTGGAAACAAAGTATGTTACCCTAAAATTATTTTTTTAAAATCTCTTTTAAGCTATCATAATTTCCCTGCAAAATATTTAATATATAACAATAAAAAAGACAAATGTTGATGCCAAATACTGTAATTTTTATATTATTATTTCTCCTTATACAACAAAGAACACTAAAAGATGAATTGGAGGGCAATAAGAAGTCCAAATCAATAGCTGCATTATCATATACTGTGGGAGGGAAAAAGTGAGTTATGTGCCATCCCAAAGTAACCTTGATACTTTTTATAGTAATGTGTTCCTTTACTTCAGTAGGCGCTGCTCTTCAACCTGGTCTGCAAGTATGTGTTTCACCTTTTAATTAATGACCAATTTTAATAAATTCAACAGAAGAACATGTATATTTGAAATGAAGAATGTAATTTTGAGCTCCTACTGTGCAGGAGCCTGACCATTGCAGGATCAAGTCCACAGAGCATGTTTAATGCAGAGTTTTTACAGTAAGTGCCTAGAAGCTTTTGTCTTACACAGCTTCTTGTTCTGTTTCATTGATGAAATAAAGTGAATGTTATGCAAAGTTTGGGCTTGTAGTGATCATTTAATGGTATTCAATTTTTGTAGAGTGAGACATGATTGTTTGAATATCCTCATCTTTGCATTTCTATGTGCAGTTACTCACTTTTAAAGCTGGTGCAAATCTGAAAGGGAATAAAGAGAAAAAAGCCAATTCCTTATTTGTAATTTTTCCTTAGATGTTACATATCTAAGATTAAATTGCTATGGTACTAATGAACTGCTCACCATGACATTCCACATGCCAAATTTCTAAAGAAATTTAATTTATTTTAAACCAGTAATAATCAATTTCCAGCAGCCTGTGGAACTTGTCAGTGCTTTTGTTTTCTGCTGCCAGAGTTTCAATGGGTAAAAAATCTCTAAGAAGAGTTAAAACAACTCTGGCCAATGCAGAAAATATCACAGTCTATTGTAGAACAGTCTATTCACTTAAACAAAAAAAAACCCCAAAAAATTCTTTGCTTGTCTATTGCTTTCAAAACTTGAGAATCATTTTGTATTTCACTCAAATTCACTCACTTGGAATAAGAAATGTAGCAGTTGTAAAAACCTATCAAATATAGCAAGAACTGAATACCAGCAGGGCACGTAGCTGAAAGCATGAGAAAGGATTTTTTGTACAACTATAATTTCCAAGACTGGCTGACCACTCAAGGAATATTCATGTCCTTTGAAAAAAGGTCAGTGAATATGAAACAAATTATTCCAACCTATAATTTGTCTGTACTGTGCATCCTCTTTTAATGTCTTTTAGGGCTACAGCTCCTGTCAAGGGAGGGGATTGTCCCGCTCTGCTCTGCTCGGGGGCGGCCTCCCCTCGAGTGCTGGGGGCTGCTTTGGGTGCCCCAAGATAGGAGAGACATGAAGCCATTAGAGAGCGGCCAAAGGAGACCACGAGGATGATGAAGGGACTGGAGGGGAAGCCGTGTGAGGAGCGGCTGAGGTCACTTGGTCTGTTCAGCCTGGAGGTGACTGAGCAGAGACCTCGTTGCAGTCTGCAACTTCCTGGTGAGGGGAGGAGGAGGGGCAGACACTGATCTCTGCTCGGTGGTGACCAGTGGCAGGACACGAGCAAATGGCCTGAAGTTGTGTCAGGGGAGGTTTAGGTTGGATAACGGGAAAATGGTTCTTCACCCAGAGGATGGCTGGGCACTGGAACAGGCTCCCCAGGGAAGTGTATCAATGGGTTTGGTTACTTTGGTAAATATTTTAGACCACATTTTTTTTTAGTAACATGATGATACTGCTTTAGACAAGACATGTACTATGAACAAAAAAAAAACCTTAAGGTATTCTTTAGATAGTTAAGATAAGGCCTATTTTTTAATATGTTAAAACCTCATTAGACTGAAATATCTTCTGATAAGAAGAAATTGTCATCTACATGAAACTGACAGTAGTAATTTAAAAAAAATCAGCCTATAGCCCCGAAAATCTTTAAATAGTTACCTAGAGCTTTTCAGTTCACTGTTTTGAAATCCCAAAGGGAACATTTAATGAGTAAAAGTAATCTAATAATTGACTTCTGACCTCCCTTTCATTCCATGCCACATCACATCAGGGTGTCTTCAAAAAATCTTTCACGATTTAAAAAAAGACAAAATTATTATTAGAAATATTAGAAATTATTAGAGATAAAGTTCTGGGTAGTAAAACCTACTTCAAAGTCTTTGGTATTACAATTAAATATTTTGAATGAGTTAATATGTGAACAAAAACTCTTTCAGTGACCAGAAGTGTCCAGAAACCTTGCTGCCTAGAACTCTTGGGAGCCATAAATTAAACATTCAGTGAATTCAAGATAGTGGAATACATTTGCCTAAGTGGTTTTTTTTTTTTGACTTGTTGATGCTTGGCAGGACTCTTTAAGCATGTCATATATTCTTTGAGGAAAATTTTAAACAATTAAAAAGCACTTTCTTTCAGCAGGGTTATGGTAAGTTTGTGCCATCTGCCAATCAATGAGATTTCATGTTTCAGATTTGCTGTCACTTGGTGTGAATTCCAGATTTCCCTTTGGTGCAAAACATCGGAGCACTTTAAAAAGTACACACAAATGAGCATGAAGAAGGTAATGTGACAGGTTTTCAAAATCAAGTTGAATAGCAAAAGAGCCCTTTCCAGAAAAAAAACAATATAAGAAAGATGATCAATACTGAGCAAATGCTCTTTCTCATTCTGCATCTAATGTGCTGATTAAAAGCAAACTTTAGTAAAGTCAGAATTGTAAATTGAACCAAGAAGCTGAAAAAAGAAATAGCAAATTCATTCGTTTTAGCAAACGACATATAAACCAAAAGCTAACTGCATTAATTAAAATAACTATTTCTTGTTGTTATTGCAATTTATCATTCATGATAGATTTCTTATCTGAAAAATATGCAAATACTACTATATTTGGCTTTAAAATGTTAGTGGTCAAACTTTATTCTTATGATTCACACTATATTTCACACAACATTGACAAATTGTTCCTTACACAACCTATAATTCAGTCAGGTTCACTTTAATACTACAGTCATTTATCTCTGTCTTGAGAACTTGACATCTTTGTGTGCAATTTAGCAAAGCTCTTAAGCACATTTACTTTACAATATGTTACTGAAGAAGTACTTACACCCTTCTGTTTCTGAGATTCCAGTCCTGCTACTGAAATCCTAAATACAACATTGTCTTTCAAAGAGTCAAAATCCGCAGGTATAAGGAGCATTTGCTAAAACTATTGTCTGCAACTTCAAGCTTTTTATTGTAAGAGTGAAAAAAGTGTCGGTGAGGTCACAAAAGAGATTATTTGCATATTTTGCATCACTAGCTGTTTCATGTGCAGTCCACACCTATGAGCTCTAACAATGGAAACTGGATTAAGAGATTTTCCTTGAGAGTTTGTAACCAGGCACATGAAAGTATGACATAATTCTGTACCTTTGACTCCTCCTGGACATCTATCTCCTGAATCTCCTGCAATGTTTTATCACTGTGCATACTATAATCTGTCTGATTGTTTCAGCTATTTGTTAAATGTACTAATGTACTAAAGCTATTTCTGTGAAACAGAGCATAGCAAAATTGAGTGCTGCATTCCATCCATGGTAGTCAACTGCACAACTGGGAGGCACTTACCTACATCTTATACACTTACACAAAAGTATCTCATTAAAGAGGATACAGAGAGAGCTCCATCTTTTGTTTAATTTTTTCCCCACTGAGTGGTCAATAAATATAATTATATGTTGCGACGGTAATTAAAGAATTTGATTTCAATCATGTTTCTTTTCTGCATAATTATAACTGTGTGCCACTTTTTAAAATTTACTGGAATATTAATTTCATTTTCAAATGGGATGTAATTTAATAAATATCTTTGACTAGACATATTGCAATTTTGGAATAATGTGGGTTTCTTCACATAAAGCTATTTAATCAAGACTGACATTTACTTTACTTGGGATGGTTCTGGAAGATGTCACAATTTAGTTGTATAATCCTTTTAGTTAAAAGGATTATAATTTTTTCCATTTTTACATATTCAACATAAAAAAATTGCCTTTCAGTTAGAAACAGCATTTCTTTTGGATGTTCATTAATTTTTATTGTTTTATTTGAAAAGTTAAAAATATGAATTAAATAAATTCATTGAGTAGATCTGATACTTTTAATTATATTTGAATTATAGTTCAGTCCTTATTCTGTAGATCTAGACTGCAGAATATAACAAACACTCTGTCTATGAATATTGAATGGCAATAATTAGGTATACCTTAGTACAACAGTCTTATCTAAGAACAGATTCTACATTTTTGCACCTAAAACCAGTGACAAACGTGTCTTAAACTTTTCTGCGGAAGTAAAAAATATTCTGCTATACTGAATTATGCTGCTTGAATTTGTTTCATTTGTATAATACTGTTAAAATACTCTCTGGGGCAAAAAAAGTTTGTCTAAAATATATTGACAAATAATATATGAATGTTATGATG
Source organism: Atrichornis clamosus (assembly GCA_013400975.1). Classification (NCBI taxonomy): domain Eukaryota; kingdom Metazoa; phylum Chordata; class Aves; order Passeriformes; family Menuridae; genus Atrichornis; species Atrichornis clamosus. The sequence continues at coordinate 14,595 of WBMZ01004795.1, forward strand.
ACTATCTTCTGCTTTTTGTGTTCTTGCTATGTGATGGCACACACAATGATCTGCTCCATAATCTACCCCTCCTCCAAGGTCAGACTGAGAGGCCCATAAATCCCAGATCCTCCTTCTGTTCCTTCTTGCCACATTTGACAACTTTCAGTCAACTAGGAGTTCTCTGATTATCCAAGACTGCTGGTAAATGATGGAGAGTGGCTTGGTGAGCATTTCTACCAGCTCCCTAAGGACCATTGGGTGGGTAATATCCAGCATCTAGCAAACTAAAACTATATAACACAGCAAGAATATTTAAAGGCCAGCTAAATATTCTGAGAGTGCATGCTGGGATGTTTACAATAAATAGTACATTTATTTTTTTCCTTAATTGAAGTAATTTTCCTGTTTCTGGTTGACCACAGAGCTTCTCTCACAAGCCGTTCTATCTGTTAGATTATGAGATCTTGTTGTAAACACGCATCTAATACAAATTATTTTCTTTTCCTTTCCTTTATTATCTTTCATGAAATTGCTTTAAGATTTCTATCACTGTGAATGACACCACATTGATCAAAAAATATTCATAATGAATTTGGAGGGTGAAGGGCAGGTAAACAAAAAAATAATAATTTGACCAGAAACGCACATTAACATGGACATTTAAAGTCATACACAGAACATAATTGAAAAAGTTTTTCTGACCGGCTGAAAACAGTAAAAGATTTTGGCTGCGAAATACAAGACAGGTGGGCTTGCATTAAGAGATAGGGTCAGATTTGAGTGAGCAACAAAGGGGCAGACCTGCCTAAGAATATCAGAACATCAGTCACTTGTTTGGAGACCTGAAGGATTAAAAAAAAGGGGAGAAGATCATCAGACATTAAAAACAGTAGTAAGAAAAAGAGACGGAACTGAACAGGAAAAACTTATTACCTAGATTTGCGTGCTGTCCATCAGTGTAAAGGCTAGGGAACAATAGAATTTAAGATTATCTGATTCTTTATATTACCCACAGATGCTCAAAGCCTTCAAGAAACCCTGCACCTCATCAATATCATCTCCTTTTTCTCATAATCAGACCCTTAACTTATGCAGATGAACGCATGGACCAGTACTTGACTACCCCTACCAGAGAAGAACCAGGCAGATAATCTGCTGTCCTCATTTCAAATTATAAATCGAAGCTTGAAGGGATGAAGGGCTGAGTTGTGAAGATAGTTGGCTTTGCGGCTTTATATGTGAGAAAAGACTGCACAAATTAGAAAGAAATAATCATGGGACCTTAATGCATTAATGAAATTAGAACTGTTTAGTGATAATCAAACCATCTTTTATAGTCCCCTTCAGTACCAGAACAAAAGGGCACTCAAAGTAGTAACAATTAAATTTAGAACAAATGAAGGAGACATTGCTTATATGGTACATAGTTATTGCATGGAATTAATGGGTAGAAAAGACCAAAATTAAAAATTGTGAATGGGTGTTTAGATGGTTTGGCTCATGCTAAAGCCAAATGCAGCTGATTTTCCTGCCATTAAATCAATTGAAGATGCCAAGGAAAGAGTAAATAAATACCTGACAGCCATATGAACACCATTCATGATACAGGTTAAGAAATAATTTCACCCATTGTCAATTTGTACAATTTTCTAACACACTATGGGAAATTTCCACTGAGACTCTTTTCCATAAAAGAATAAATTTCAATTGTTTCAAATTTCTTTTGGAACCTTAATAATTAGACAACATTTTTTATATCTCTTATTTTTCATTCACCTTAATTTTAATTAATACCAGAGAAATGTTTTGAGGTGCATAGCTGTTATTGAAACTTTCACTATAAGCTTTATATTTTCCTTCCTTGTAATTTCTTTCATAGAGAAAAGAGGGAAATAAAAAAGGGAGAAAAAAAGGGAAACCAAAGTCTTGAAGGGGCATTCAGTTTGATTGGTAAAAAATCTGTCTGGAGAGCGGAACCTAAAGAGTGATGTTGGATCAGGTTGTTGGCTCTTCACGAATGGTGTCCTTCAACACACAGGTGTGGGGCCAGTCCCATTTAGTATATTTATTCATGAGCTAATCAAGGGGATCAAATACACCCCAGTAAGTTTGCAGATGACACTAAGTTGTGTGGGAGTGCTGATTTGATGGAGGGCGGGAAGGCTCTGCAGAGGGATCTGGACAAGTTGGATCGATGGTCCAATGCCAGCGGTCTGAGGTCCAACAAGGCCAAATGCCAGGTCCTGCCCTTGGGTCACAACAACCCCTGCAGTGCTACAGGCTGGGGCAGAGTGGCTGGAAAGCTGCCTGGTGGAAAAGGACCTGGGGGTGCTGGTCAGCAGGAGCTGAACATTAGCCAGCTGTGCCCAGGTGGCCAGGAAGACCAAGGGCATCCTGGCCTGGTCAGCAACAGTGTGGCCAGCAGGACCTGGGCAGTGACCGTCCCCCTGTGCTGGGCACTGCTTAGGCCTCACCTCGAGTGCTGTGTCCAGGTCTGGGCCCCTCAATTCAGGAAGGACATGGAGGGGTGGAGTGTGTCAGGAGAAGGGCAACAGGGCTGGGGAGGTGTCTGGAGCATGAGTGTAATGTGGAGCAGCTGAGGGAGCTGGGGGTGTTTAGCCATAGAAAATGAGGCTCAGCAGGGACCTTGTCACTCTCCATAACTTCCTGAAACGAGGTTGTAGTGAGGTGAGTGTTGGTCTGTTTTCTGAACAAACAGGTGATGGGATAAGAGGAAACAGATTCGAGTTGTGCCAGGGTAAGATTGGATTAGACATTAGGGAATATTTATTCATGTAAATGGGTGTTCAGTCATTGGAAAAGGGCTGCCAAAAGAAGTGGTTGTGTCATCATCCCTGGAGGTATTTAAAATACATGTAGACATTGCTCTTAGGGTCTCGGTTTAGTGGTGTACTTGGCAGTGTTAGGTTTACAGCTGGACTCTATGATTTTAAGGGTCTTTTTCAACTTATATGACTCTATGATTATATTCTTTTGTATTATCCAAAGGCAGTTAAAAGAAGCCAAATGATTTGATCCTTTTCCCCAGGTGAGACAGGTTTTATTATCTTTGCTCCTTTGTAAGTAAATCTAAGAAAATGTTATAGCAGAAGCACACTATGTTCTTATTCCAGGCTTTTATCCTTCTACTCAGCCTTCAAAAATTAAATCAATATCCTTCCTCAATATCTGCCTGTGTAAAGGACAAACAACATGAGTTGTTTCTGTTTGACTCCTGCCATACCTTCCAGTGTTGCCACTCACAGGTAACAACAAATGGGTCACTCAGCTCCTTCAGTTTTTTAGCCTGAATCTTCAGTGTCTTTAAGTCTTAAGGACTCAGACTCAGGGTCTGAAAAGAATGATTGTGTCATCACAGATGTGGTATGGTGGGTGAAATCTCGATAATGAGTCATTTTTCCTTTAAAATTTTGTCTTTCTCAAGCTTTGATTTCTCATTAATGATACACCAAACCATCCTCTTTCAATTAACATTTTGCAGTCAAGAGGAAAATTATCATGACAAAAAACTAAAGAGTTTTTTTAATTTAAAAAGTAATAATGAGAATTATTATATTACTGAGGGAAAATTTGGAAAAGTTCATTCTCAACCATACTGCTATAAGCAAGTTAAATTTTGATATTTGAGTGAAGTGAGGTAGAGGAAATTTTTTTAAACTGTTGTTGAAAAGGGAGACTCTATCAAGATACACTAAAGTGCTACAACATGTATTGAAAGATGATGGTAGTGAAGTCAATCAGTTTTGGCATTCTGGGATATTTGAAATCTTCAACATTTGTCTGAGTACTAAGGAAACTTCCTTCCTATCTCGGCTGGGTGGAAATGGTTAACTTTTCACATATTTTCCCAATTAAGACATAAACAACAGAATTTTCTGAATTTTCAGACTTTTCAGCTGTTTATCTCAAATTTCCTTCTCTTTTTTATTTTTTCTGTTTGGTTTGGGGTTTTTTTTGGCTTATGACCGCAGGAATAATAAAATAAAAATATTTTAATCAATATTAGTGGATACTTTTGAACTGCTTGTATAGTTTGTGCAAGCTGTTGGAATTGAAAGCCAAGACTTGTCTATTATTATCTTTAATATCATTGACATAAATGGTGCAGAGTGGAATTTATTGTACAGTGCTTAACTGCATCTATGACTGTTTATTAATATAAATAAGATGTTTCTATAAATATTAATGTAGGATCCTTTTTTAACTCCAGACTTTATTAAATTAATAAATATTTGTAAATTATTGTTAAATAAACTCTCTGAACATGGAAATCTACATTGAAAGAAAACTGATGCTAGCACAGAAATCTGCCTTTATATTCCTGTTGACATGATTGATTTAGACAAGTATCTGCTAGACACAGGGGATACATCTTTTTCTCCACATCTGACTAAACACATATCAATGTTGCTCCATGACTTATCTTGCCATTGTCGAAGACTTCTGAAACAGTAGCACCTTGCTACTACATTCAAGCTCCTTAAGCATACAGTAATCAAACTTTTAAAACTTCATAAAAAAAAAAAAGAAAGAACAAAAAGACAACTGATTTGTTCTTTGTGTACAAAACACTGTTATTTTTCAACTAGCATTTTGAAATTACTTTCCAACAAGTTTCTAAGACAGTCTTAACCAGTATTAGAACAATCCTTTGTATCTGATATGTAAAATCAAAGTGAGTTTGAGTGGTTACATGAATTATTGAATTTTCTGTCACCAAATGCAAAATATTATTCATTAATTCATTCAGTTTGTGGCATTCAACATTGTCATTCTCATCCAGAAGGTGTTTGAAATTAAACTTCATAAAAATTACACTGTATTGAAACCACACTCAATGTGATGCATGAGAGGATTGATGGCACGAATCTGCTCCATATTTTAAACTGTGAGAATGTCTGCAGTGGTTCAGAACGTGATAGTAAACTATGCTTATGACTTATATGGTCAGTTTGACATTCTGATAACTCTGTGTCCAAAAGGGACCTTCTTTACATCTTGGTATGCTAAGCATTTGATTTTCTTCTGAAAATTGTGACTTCTGCTAGAAAGTATGTTGGGTATCAATCCTAGAAATTCAAAAGAAATTTGCTTGGTTTCTCTTTTCTAGGGAAATGCATAAGAGAGCAGAGCAGGGTCTGTGCCAATGGCAAACACTTTCAGCAAAAAATGAGATTTTACAGTGTCCAGAAAAAAAATCCCAAGAAGAGCAAAACAGAAAACCCACCAAACCCAAACAATAGCACACAACACACACACAAAAATAGAAAATCCAAGAACAGAGCTGTAAAAAATGAAATTTGACCACTGGTAAGGAGTCAACAAGATTTTTCAGTATTCACTAGATCTGCTTGAAAATAAGACAGAAGACATTTCTAAACATTTCTTTTAATAAACTCTTCCTTTTAGTTTCCTTTTATACTGAGCCTCTTACACTGTTTCTTTTAATTCTATTCCAGTCTGAAAGCTGCATGTGATTGGTAGGTTTATTAATTTAAATATGAAAAAGGTTGATGTTTTTGAAGCAATTTCCACTAAGATTCTGTAAATTATTTTCCAAATTTACAATGAAAAAAGCATATGGGATACCCTGATTTTTTTTTTCTGATCTATTCTGATTAGATATTGACATTAACAGTAGTAGCAGTAATTCTGGGAACTTAAAATTTATATAACTAAAAAATAAATACTGGGTAAATAATTCTTTTTCATATTCCATTAATGAGTCCATCTTTATATTAGCATTCCCAGTTATTATTACAAGTCCTATATTATTGATTACAAGGCACTGTCTTGAATTGGACTGTGGAGTGAATCTAACTAGCATGTTTATTTTATCATTAATCTTGTTGGTCATTATATCACTTACTGTTCATTATAGCAAGAGATAAATTGCAGAAATGCTTAATATTGTTAGTTCAGCTTGGCTGCATCTTTTAGTGACACTAATTCTACCAAGCAGTTGAGCAAAATCAATGTCTGATGCATGATTTGTATTAAATTATGCTTGTTATATGATTGAATCAACACTACACAGAGTTTTCTCAAGTTAATTGATCAACTCCTACGAAATAGATTAATATGATACATCAAACTTAAGCTGAACTGTAGACCAGAACAGAACAAGTGAACACTGAATAAAAGTCGCAGAGGTCCAAGTAATCATTGTCTTCGTCTTAGAAGGGATTAGGATGTCATATTTTTGTCTTTAAAAGAAAATATCAAAATGCAAGTTTAACATGGGATTCATCAGCCAGATATCTTCTGAATCATCAAACTGAAAATATCTGAGGGGTTTTTTTAGTTTGATTATCAAAATTTTATTTCAATTCCAGTTCAGCAGAGAAATTCAGCCTGCATATAATTAAGCCAGGGATTCAATTAATTTTATGCAAGACAGCAATCATGAATTCACTACTTTTTTATCCAAATATGTTTAAGAGGGATTCCAGCATACCTTCCTTTCTATCTACTTGTGACTTGCTACTTGTGAATTCCTGACTGGTCTTCTGGGTCTACTACTTATCTAAGTCCTTCCTATTTTGACTGCCAAAATGAGTCAGGCTAGTTTGAGCATAATTTTGTGAGGAGCTTAGGCAGGACAGGGAAAGAATAGGAGTTCTTGATTGTGTCTTGTTCCCGGAGGAGGAATTTGAGAGGCAGCAAATATTCTGTTCTAAGGGAGGCTAATGGGAGGGGAAAGACTGAATTATTTAGCCAGCTGTTAACATCCCCTTTTGCTGTGACTGACCATGGCTCATGTTTTGCTGTCCAGACTGCAGTCAGGTAGAGGGCAGGAGACATTCTTTCAGCTGATGGATAATCTTTCCTAGCAATCATAAATAATCTCTCTCAGGTTTCCTTCTGATTGCTGGTGTCTCTGTCTCAATTTATAGCAGGGCTGTGAAAGACTTTTCATGCCATGAAGAGCAATTCATCTCACCAACCTTTTGGCATCTACAATGCAAGCCTTTACATTGAGTGTCTGATTTATTTACCCTCAGCTCACTTTGTAATCCACAGGGACAAATCATGAACTTCTGGGGCACATCTCCTTTGACCTATATTAGACAATTACATTAGGATGAGACAAATTACTTACTGAAAATGCCTGATTCTGTTCTTGGACTATTTGGGGAGCAACAGCTGAGAATATCAGAGGTTATTCCACAGATTTAGATATCTGATAATGTGTAGCTTTTCAGATTTCTTTAACTTTTTATGCCTGTCATCTGATCTCAGACATTGTGGGTTTAAAATGCCACAATTATAAGTATGAAGATTCCTATTCTGGGACCACTGTTGGTAGGCTTTTCTTACTCCAGACTGTTTCATACACATTCTACATGTGCTAAAATCCAGGGTATTAGAAGCCAACAAACTTGACAAAACTGGTTTGTTTGTTTTCTATCATAATCTGGAGTAAAATATAATGAAAAGAAGCCTAAAACAGGATGTACTTTCAGCTTCTTGAATCCTTCATGTCATATTAAAGTGTAGATAAATGAGGAAATTACTTCATTTTGGGTCTATGACCAGTTAATAGAACCATTAATTTTCAATCATTAGGTGTATTATAGAACAGTCTTACATTTATAAGTCAAATCTGTGACTAAATTTTTAGATTTTATTTGTTATTGTCCAGTTATTTTGGTAAATAATTAAAAATCTGCAAGTAAATGTGTAATAGACACACTGTGGTGAGTGTCATATCTTCTTTATTATTGTCTTTAATGATAAGATTGTAATTGGACCCCTAAAATATTGTCAAATGAAGTCTTAGAAGTCACTTTATAAAATTTGGCCCAATAGAAGATATTATATGCAAACTATTAGTTTGACTTTATGATACTCCATGGGTCCTACTTTATAAATACTGTTTGAAACCATTCATGCAAGTTTTTCATGCTAGCAAACTTTAAAAAAAATTTGTTCTTCTTTGTGCTTGTATTCTGCTACTCCTACACTTAGAGGTTTAAGATATCCATTAGCTATTTAGACAAAAATAAAAATCACAGCATTGTAAAAGATAATGGATCCTATAATTTTCCACAGGTCATAGGCCTCACAAGCTTAGTGACATCAAGGACAGTAACACAAAAGACACTGTATTTATTGATGTGATGACCCATATTCTTGTTTTTAACAGTACTTTTTAAAATTTCGTACTGGTAGGGTATCAATCAAGCTCAGAAGGTAGAGAATATAAGTAAAGTAAATACTTTTCTCCATTTTTTTTTTTGGTTGGGCAGGGAGTGGGGAGTATCTCTGCTGAATTTAATCTATTAGATAAAACGCAAGCGAGTAACAGAGATGTAGAGGAACAGCTACTTAATGTCTAGATAATAGACTTCAAGATTTGAAGATCCTAACTCATGTATTTACTAGCTTTAAATGAAAATGAGTTCAGTGGTATTGGAGTAGTCCATGGTGAGTGTCTTTCTGCATCACAAAGGCACAATCTATTTGTCATTTGCTGCAATGCTACAAATTTACCAAAGGTTATGTTTACTGGTGATCTAACAGGCATCGTGGCTCTTCCCAAGTCTTATTTACAATGCATAAATAAATTAAATAAAATAATTAAATCCTAGCTTCTGAATCATGAGGTATATTACATAAATAGTGAAAAACTTTTCAGATAATTTATTTTTATATTCCAAAACAAATGTAACTTAGTAAATGCAAAAAAGTGAGTAAACTCCCTATCTGGTCTGTTAGAAATTTCTGTCTTTTCCTACATTCTTGTGTATCAGATTGATATACTCAATGGATGTATCTCAGTCAGGAGTAAAATATCTATGGAAATCATAGCACTTAATGCTATCTACAGTACTTTTTAAAGTATGGAAATCTAGGTTCTTTTTTCTTCCATGTGCTACTTTTTTTTATGCTTGCTGTGATTTCTATTCTGTTGCAAAATCTTATCCTGGCACTCTGACTTTGTTTTGGGGATCAGATGTTTGATGTGTATTGAAGTGCTGTTTTACAATTTGTGTGCTGTGATTTGTGATAATCCTTGCCCTGAAACTGATACGATTTCTATAAGGTTAACATAGCAGTAGATTGATGAATAATGAAGTAGGATTTAATCTGCCTAAAAGCTAATTAGATGAAAGATAAACAGGTTTAACAGCGTTTCTTGAGCTAATTTTTGTGTTAATCCATGCATTGTTCAAAGTCTATCAGTGATAAGCAGTAAAAGCAAAGCTATTTCTCATCAATTCAGCTTTTAAAGTAAAATGCAAGGGAACTCATTCTCATATATTGGGTGAGTATTTTTCATAGCCATTTTCCTGCACACATTAGACTTGCTTAATATGCTTCAAACATACATAATCTTTAATTATATGAAAAATATCACATATACTTTTTAAATTTGTGCATTTATAAGAACAAGATCTAGAATAATAATTATTCTAATTGACATGCACTAATTAAAAGAATATTAATTTTATTTTTTAAAGTTGTAATTTAATATTTTGGTGGAGATACCACAGTATTTCCAATTACTTACATTAAACCATTTTCAAATTATATGGTTTAATAATATTCCTTCTACACCTATTGAGAAAATTTTAACTATAATGAATATTTCTGTGTATTGTTGATTGACCTCTGCTACATCGACATATGCTCAGTTTGTTCTTAATTTTCCTCCCTCAGATACAGGACTAGTGATTAATACCTCTTGTGTTGCCTCAGTAGTTAATGAAAAACATTGTGTGTTCCTTTCACCACAGAGTGCAAACTCATACAAAAAAAATCACAGGTGAACTCCTTATGAACACTTCTAATTGCTTAGGCAGAGTGTTTGAAAAGCTCAAGTAATTTGCCATTAAAATAATGAATAGCATAAACTGTAATTTTTCATAGTAATTAACTTGTGTCAGCACCATTATTTTTCATTAATTATAAATGAAAAAGAATGAAAGATCACCTGCAGGAACAGATGTGTGAAATTGTCTCTGAGGTTCTGTTGTAGACTTTTTTCCTTCTTCCCTCCAACAAATTATACTGAGAAAGGGATCCAGACAGGCAAGAATGCAGATGGTAGAGACTGTCCAGGAGAAACTGTCTAAAAGGACTTTTAGTAAATCGTTGTCTGTGAAGACTAATATTTTAATGAAAAATGCAATTATTAATGCCAAAAAAAGGAAACAACAAAATATTTGTAAAATTTTGTCTCTTACAACAGTAACAAGTTAAGTAAAATGATCTGACAGTAAAATTAACTGGGTTCTCCTTTTGGTTTTATTTTAAATGGAAAAGTATATTTGCATAATTTGGAGCTTTATGTCTCAGCTTAATTAAAGACTATTTTAGGAAATATTTATAACTTTTTCAAATATTGTGGGGTTTTTTTTTAGTTTCTTTTTCTTGTTTACTAGTTTGTTTTTTAAGGACGTCAGTGGGGATGGTGAAGGGAAACTAATTTTGCTCACATTTAGATGTTCTGTTGTTGATATATTTTCTACACATCTCTTATCTTCACAGAATACACAAATAAAAAAGTCCATTTTTATTCCTGTGGTGTCCTGCTGAATTATGAATGACATTTTGCAAAAAAACACACAAACTTCAATCCTGTGTGTATCTCCACCTAAACCCACTTGTCTATTATATTACTAAACTACTGTACAAGCATCTACTAAACCATCATATTGATAAAATGTGGTCTTTTCTAATTAGGATATAATGAGAGAAAGATTTATGTTGCAACTGTTCTGTGTAAATTTTCTGGTTCAATTCTCTGCACAAAGTGGACCTGACTTCAAAGTTAGAGCCTGTAGCTCAGGACCTCATCCAGTTGAGTTTTGGATACCTCCAAGAATAAACAAGTCTAAAATAAACAATACATAGATAGGAGATTTTGTATTGTAGAGAACATTTCCTATACTATGTATTGTCACTGGGTTGGAGATGTTTTCAGTTTAAAATTTCATGTATTTTTTTCACATATAATCCTTCTTTTACATATAATATCTTTATATTTAGCTTCTTTTCTTTTGTTTTTGCTCCAAGCATTTGGAATAAAAAAGGGAAAAAATGTTATTAACTGGAATGCATTAACAATTCCTGAATATATGTTTGAAAATGGAGTCAAGTAATATCAGGGGATTTTCAGTAAAAATTGTATGCAATGTTCAACTTAAATTAACAGCTCTCAAAATTTGTCCTTTTTGAGGTCTCTGCCCTTTTTAAAAGTGTGAGTCTTATGAAACTTTTCATGAAAGGGAAAGATTTTAAAGTCGAAACTATTTCAAATATGCTTATAAAGAAAAAAAATCGTTGCTTATTTAAAACATGGATAAAAAGAACTAATAAGAAATGATCCAGCAACAAAGATAAAAAAGGTTATGGGAATCAAAATTAATGTTAAGATGTCATTATTTGTCTTTCCCATGTAGTACAACTAGTGCTTTTGCTTTCATTACTTCAGTTTCCAACTGGTTAACATTTCCTTCTCTAGTAACAGCCAACTTGAGTATTCACCCTGGCTCTCCCTTGAGTAACTCCAACTATCAGATATCTTTTGATAAGAAATACGAATTCTTCCATTCCCAAGTTGCTGTCAACTGGAGAACATATGGAGTTTTGCTGCAAAAGTCCAGGACATTGACTATAACTCTCAGAGCGAGGGGTCAGGCAGGGAGCACTGACGGGAAAGTTCTGGCGAGGCAGTCCCTGGCCATCAGGAGCTCTGCAGCAGCTTATGCATTTGCTGTTATGATTATTTCCCACCCTGCTGACAAACTAAGCAGTATCAACTGACCTCTGAGTAGCCGTGCACTCCTTCCCTCAGTTTATGACCTGCTGTGTTCCAAATTGTTGTGGCGGAATAGTTTGATCTTATGCTTCCTATTACCTATGAACACAAACACCATTTTGCTCTTGCAAATCATTCTGCACAGTTAAAAGAGGCTAGGTCCTCCTTAACCCTTGGTTACATACATTTGAATCTCATTCTGTGACAGTGAACTTATATTTCTGTAAGACAAGACATAGATTACAGAGAGAGAACAAACCTTTTCATTGAGCAGACATGTGTGTAAAGTACATTTTTAATGATCAAAATCAGGAAAATAAACTTTTACTTTCTAAAAATAAGCTGTATGGGCTTGCAACAAAATGACTCAGAAATGCAGAGGAACTGAAAACAAATATAGTTGTAAATATAATTAGCTAAAATATTTGCTTTCTATGACAGATCACTTGTAGAGAGGAACTGGAGCAGCATAGCTTGCTGCTGTTTTTAATGTGATATATGAGTTCTCAATTTGAGAACGGGGGTAAAAATATTAAACAGAACTCTGCTTTGTTGTCAGTGTTTTGAGTCCGTAAGGATCATGTAATATTTTCCAGGTCATTATGTAATCACTCTGAAAAGATTGAATCACGCCTTAAGATTTAATTTTATAAAGCAACGAGATATGTGAGAAACTAGAGATTCATTGGATCTTTTTTATCATATGTGCACAAAATTTCCCAGTGTTTTCTCTATTACTCTTTATTTCAGTTAATATTTGGTAAATAAACTACATATTTGTATATTTGTTCTTACTAGTAGTCTAGAGAAAACAAACATTTTTCAGGGTAAAAGAAATTAGAGTTGTTACATTTAACAGTGTTCAATATCAGAATAATGATGTGACTGTCACCTAAATGAAGCAGTTTTGCTGCATACACCTCTGGTATTCTGGTAGATAATATATTGTGCTTGAAAACAAGCAACACTATTGTAAAATCACGTATACACTAAATAAATTTGCTACAAGGAAACCAGGATGGCATAAGGCATCTATTTCTATAATTGTTGAAGCCTCAAATGCAGATGACAAAACACAGAATACTTACATTAAAAAGCTGTGAGAGAGGTAAATGAATCAGCACTAAAATCACAAAGGAATACATTGTAATTATGACATTATTATATGTTAATAAGGATAAGTGTCAGAAAATTGCAAAAATTAAAATCTCTGTACAGATACTGCTATGAAGCTGTATATATATTTTGAACAATATTATTCAGAATTTAAATATTTAATCTAGTAGTTCAGGTTTTGGTAGTTTAAACCTAGGTACCCATCTCTAAGTTGCTTATGTCTATTAATAACCAGGATTCTCAATAATTATATATCCTTATTAAGTTAGAAATGCATTGGAAAGAGGACAAAGAATACTTCCTCATTCACAGTCGAATTATAGCTGTACTAACTACTTAGGAAGAAAATGGTTCTGGTAGCATGTACACGGTCCAGCAGCTTTGATCAAGACATTGGAAGATGCTTTATAATCCTCATATCATTTACATTGGAATATTTTATTTCCCTGGTGTCGTGGTTTAGCAAGACCTGGTATTTTGATAGCGGAGGGGGCTGCAGGGGTGGCGTCCGTGAGAAGCTGCCAGAAGCCCCACCATCATGTCCTGCAGGGCCAGTGTCTGTCTGGCTGCAAAGATGGACGTGCCGCAGGACTATTTAGAAGTGATAGTGCATATTTAAGAAGGAATTAAAAGCAATCCTGGTTGTGCAGTTTTAATTCCAGCCAGGGAGGGGGGGAATGGGGGAGGAAAGGTGGCCAAAAAAAAAAAAACACCATGGAGAAGACACCAAGGGCACTTCGGAAGAAAGTAAGAGGAGGGACAAAAAATGGAGCTGAGATTCCTCTGCAGCGGGTGGAAAGACCATGGTGAAGCGGGATGTCCCCCTCCTTGTAGCCCATGGAGGACCACGGGGGTGCAGAGACCCTCTTGCAAATGCCAGAGCAGGGGGTGCTTAAAAAGAACTGCAGCCTGTGGAGGAGTGACCCACGCCGCAGCAGCCTGAGGGCCACTGTTGCCCGTGGGCTAGACTGATGTTGCAGCAGTTAGCAGAAGCTGCTTGGGAGATGGACTTTACTTTCTAAAGGGGAGTAGGTCCTGAAGATCTGCCTTCCACAGGGGACTCTCCTGTTCAGCAGGGGAAGACTCCAATCCTTGAAATATGATGAAGTGACCTAGCCCCCCCACCCCCCTTTACTTTTCTGTATCTCTTTGCCGTTTGGGTAGGAGGTAAAGCTGGGAGGAGGGAGGGAGTGGGGCAGGGGAAGAAGATGTTTTCCAAAGCTCATATTACTTCTCTTCTTTTTTTTCTTTTCTATTAATTTCAGGACAATAAATTAACTCTTATATCTCTTAGGATAAAGCCTCACTCAAATCATTTGAATCGTAGACCTCGAGGATGCTTTGAATATTTGTTCCTCTCCTCTGTTTAGGTGCAAGGAGCAAGTCTGGGTAGTTCCTGGCCTCTGGCCAGGCTCAAACCAAAATACCTTGTTTGAATTTATTTAATCCAAAGTCTATTTTCAATATATCACAATAAAAGAAATTGAAACTTATGGGAAAGAGACAAATTCATACATATTAATTATGAGTCATCCTCTGGTTCTGCAGTACATGCCTAGTGATCCTTTTTCTTCCATTGAAACTTGTGCCTAAACCTTTCTAATGCAATCAAAGTGTAACAATAATATTTTTACTGTCAGCAGAGAATCCTTCCATTTGTTATGGGGAACGTAAATTACTGCCAAATGCATGAAATTTGAAATGTGAAACAGAAAGGTTATATACGGCACCTCAAGTTTTGATAATTGGTCTTGGAAGAATAAGACTGATGCTATTAGGATGATGTTAAAGGTTAAATTTAAGTCTGTGTTGCAGTGCTGCAGAAAGTTTAAAATGTAATAGAAAAGTCACAATTACTGTTTTTTAAGAAAGAGTTTAACTTTCTTTATTTGGACAAATACCACTTGTTATTATTCTTTATTCTAAAGTCACAAAAGAGTCATTGTATGTTATTATCTGTAGCACAAATAAGTCTCTCAAAGCAAATTTGCCCATCAAGCCCAGAATTATCAGGTTCATTCACAAAAGGTACAGAAGGTTAAAAAAAAAAAAGTCTGATATGACATACTTAAATAAAAATTGCTATTCAGGCTCAAAAATGTCTTGAAACCCCTACAATAACTAACAAACAAACAAACAAAAAAAAATCAAAGACCCTACAATATTCCACAGTGTATCTCAACTGGGTAATTAAGATTTAATCCTTGAAAAAAACTCAGTGAGAATAAAACTTGGAAAGCAACTCCAAGAGGGAAAATTAAATATCTGACATTAATGTGAGATTGTGAAAGGGACAAATAGTTTCCACAAACATAAAAAATAAAGATTATTGAAAAATGACCCAAAATCAAGGAAATGTCTATCTGTGTACTAGTAACTTTATAAAAACACTGATAATCTGACTGTCAGAAAACATGCAGAAGGTTGATGTTTGTGGACTTGATGGTACTACCAATAAAAATTTTTAAAAATCAATGGAGTTATAACCAGATTGTATAATTTTTATTGGTAAATACAGTCTATACAGTAAGTTGTTGGAAGTTTAATATTCTTAAAAATTCAGTATTAAAATTTCAGTGTCATTAAGAACAAGAAAAGTGAGGAAATATGCAACAAGCCCAGAAAGGGGAAGAAGTAAATGTAGTGAAATTCCAGTGATCTGCCTATATAGTCTTGCAGTTATTGTGCTGAAAAGGATCAGGAGTTTTCCTTATTACTTTTAATGGAATTCCTATGACTAATCTTCCAAGCAATTCTTAAAATTCAAACAATACCAATTGTAAAATATCCTACTGCAGACTTAGTGCTAGAAATATTCAAAGAAACAAGAAAAGGAGTGTCAGTGAGGGAAAAATATAAGAAAAAGTAAGGAAGGTGGTCAAAACAGTAATTTCCAGTCCTTCTCTTTGTCTTACAGGACTAATGCTCTGCACTGATTGTCTTATATCATTACTTGATATTCCTCTGCCTATCCACTTATGTTTAATCATTAAGCAACCAATTGAGATCTAGTGTTTTCTTTCATACATTCCTCTAAGTATTTGTACTATTTTGGAATTTTTTTTCTGAGCTTTTTCTTAATCCTTAATGTGTGAATAAGCAGAATGGAAGCATATCTACTTTCAGAAGTCTGGGTTTAATAGTTATTCAGCCTAAAATCTTATCAAACGATACTGGAACAGTGATGAACTGAAACAAAACACACAAGCTCTGTGGGACAGGAGATGTTTCCTTCATCAGCAAAGCACAGAGCTCTCAGGACTCTGATGGGTCACTAAAAACCTCACAAACTTTGTCATGAAGAGGATGTTCCTGCACTTGGAAAGGAAGAGGAAATGAGACTATCATCAGTCCCACAGGATCTTGTGGACTGTGCAAAACTTCTTACAGTGTGTTTTAAGGAAGCTGTGAAAGTGTGCAGTGCCTATTACAGGATGTTTATGGAAAGGGTCAAAATTGAGAAAAAGGAGGAATCAAGGTTGATCAAGGAGGAAAATGGGATGGAGTGGGTTTTAAAAAGGTCTGTCTTGTGAGTAAACATGCTGCTGCACAGGCTGCTTATCTCTCCAAGCCCTTTACTATGTCACTGAAGTCTATCCAACCTGCCATTGATTCCCACTACCTGCTGGTTTATGTGAGTCTCCTCAGGTGTAGGTGCGGTTCATGAGTGGACTTCCATCTGGATCAGCCAGCAAGCAGAAGAGGAGCCACTTCTCACAACAGTCAGTATCTGAGTTGGGGTCTGGGTAAGGGGCAATTCTGCATGGTTAATAGATAGTAAGAAAGTGAGGGATCTGTGAACATCTATGTGTGTATGAATAGAGTGAAAGTGTACATGTTTTTCACAAGGAAAAGCCAGTCCTTGCCAGTTGGAAAAGAAACAGGACTCGAACAAAATGTTTGTGTTTGGGTTTCACCAAGTGCTGGCTAAAATTCTGCTCTCCACAGGTTTGTGTCAGTAATTTTGGTCACAGTGGCACCTTTAGGGCAGCTGCTCAGCATCACACACCAGAGCAGCAGAAAGAACCTTGAGAACAGCTCATGCTCCATCCTAACACCCTTTGGAGTTGGCTGTCCTTAAATCCTTATAGTTCTGCTTCTCTAACTGCAGATATCACATTGAGTGCCTAACTTCATAACTTTGCATACAACAGAGAAATACCTTTTTTTTTTTAAATTTTACCTTTTTTTTTTTTAATACAAAATATCTTCCTTACTTCTGTAAAACTTTATAACCTTTTATACCTGCAAACATAAGAAAGAGCAGTAAAAGTTTGTAGTGGAGCACTTTGAGATTATTTCAAGATTTCACTACTGAAATTTCATTAGTGTAATTCCCATTAACCATAATTGTTTCTGAGACCAACTAAATACATTTTAATTCCTTCTGATACTTCTTCTCCAAATTCTTAATCACTCTGTGGAAATTATTAAGTTCTTGTTGATTTTAAATTATTCCACTTTAATTGTTCTTTTTTGAGAATTTCTCAACTTCTGATGTAGAAACAAGACCTTATCATGAAAACATGTGAATACTTATCCCTGTTTTTCTCAAAAAAAGAACAAAAATAGATTATCAGAATCCTATTTTCCATTGTATCTTGATTAATATTTTCTCTTTGTTCTAGTCCAGTTATGTCATGTTAAATACTTTGTTCTCAGTGTGATACACTTTATTTTGATTCTGACTTGTCAAATTGTTACCTTCAATAGTTCTAAATTTTCCTGGTTTTCAAATTATGTGCTTGCTTACTGCTGTCATTATACCTAACAATCCATTTTTACTAATTGCATTTTCTCATATGAATTGAGTTTTCCCAAGAATATCTAAACCAAGAATTTTTGACATTGTTGTCTAACTATACTTTAAATTGCTCAAATCTCTTATGAAATTGTTAAAATGGAAATTGACAGTCCTCAGCCAACTTCCACTCTCTTTGTCCAAAGCCATCACTCTGGGCTGCATCAGTTTTATCTGTGCGAATGACATAATTAGTCATCATCTGTGAAAATCAAGAAACAATGAAAACTAGGAAGAAATACTTTTTTTTCAAATTATTTTAAAGATAAATAACAGAGTAGAATGCAGTTAGGAATATGGAATAAAAAAACCCTTTACATGCATTCAATACTTATCTCTGTGTTCTAAATGTGTTTTTAGATAGTTACTGATTTTGTTATCAAAGTTGCCATTTCAACCACTGGTTAACTGGCCTCTCTATGAGTAGAGGTATCAAAATTCCAGATGAAATTCTGATCACTTTGCTGGATTATTTGCAATTTATTTAGGAACTACTGAGTAACTAACTATGTTAATTTGACCTATGTAGATCCAAATGCAAGTTTTATAATTGCAAGACCAACTTGCAGCTAGTTGATTTCCCTAGCAAGATTTTTTGCTTGTAGAGTATTAACATGCTGCTTTTAAATTAACGGTGTAAAGAGGACTGTGTTTTATTCCCCTTTAAATAAAAATAAGGGATATGCACTTACATCCTGTAAGAAGTATGGACAAAGAATGTAAGAGTGCCTGCTTAAAACTAAGAAAACAGACTCAGAAGGTAATTTTGGTATAGGAATGTGCATAGATGTGTGTGCACATCTGCATCTGTATGTTATTTTCATTAAATGAACTTATTACATCCAAGGAAAGTACTTTTTCCCAAAGAATAGATCTCCATGACAGCGACATGTGAAAATGACAACAACATAATCACTTTTAGCAAACCCTGAAATACCTCAGGAAGCTCAGCTTTGTGGTGAGAAATTTTCTGCTTTTATACAGACCTAAAGGAACATTTAAGAAATTACTCTTTACAGTCTCAGCAGTCTTCACAAGTTCTGTGTTGCAGAAGCAAGACACATTTTAATGAACTGGTCTTCAAAGCAGATAATGGGCTTTGTAGAGAACACTAATCAATATGTGCATTTTGACGGTAACCATTGCCAAAGGAGTCTTTGTGAGAACAGCCTTGTCTCTATTAGGAAAAAAGTTCTTTTTAAAATTGAAATGTCAAATCTGAGTAGGCAGTGTATGTTCATTATCTACTATGGCAATTTTCCCTTCCAGGGTAGAGAACCAATTTATTTTTACCAAAGTTCAACTCAGAAGTTTTATACCTACATGACTAAGCAACTGATAGAAGCAATTAGAGGAAAAGTTGCACAGGCCACAACAATCTAAAAATCAGTGACAGAGAAAGGAACTGGACACAAGGAGAGAAGAAAAGAGAAGGCAAAAATGAGTAAAATAATGAGCCCGTGAAGAACTCAAGGAGGGGGATTCAGTCCTAGAGAGGAGAACATTTTTATGCAGACAAAAGCATAGCTTCTATTATCAATTGCCTATAGTTAAACTGGCAGAAACATATGGACCACATCTCAGAATGTCCTTCTGGAGCATCTGCTGCAGATGGCCCACTCAGTAGCCTCTCAATAGGTTTTTGTAGATGAGCCAAGACCAGGGCAAAAAATTCCAATATGCAGTTAGTTCCCCACTGCCAGTGAAGCCATACACAGAAATGCATGACTTCATTTATTCAGCTGTACAGAGCATTCAAAAACAGGATTTGGTACTGCAAGTATTATTTTAAAATGTTTCCGTATTAGCATTTTTTTAGACAATTCCATTGTTAATAAAGAGAAACTGTTTTAGTAATAACATCTCCCAGCTGGACTTTGAGTGAAATCATTAATGTGATTTATGAGTCCAGACTGAATTTTTCTCCTAATCAGAGTGAGCAAAACAAATGCAATTGGACTTGGTCCCTTTTTGAGGAAAACAAATAAGTGAAAAAAACAAGCAAGCAAACAAACAAACAGAAAACAACACAGTGAAAAAAAGTATTTTTAAAAATTATAAAAATACTACTGCTATAAGATGGAATGAAAAATTCTGTAAAATCTGTTCAACACCATCCTTAATTGCTAATTCAACATTGAACTTTATTTCGAGCATAGATATGTAGTAGTTAGTGGCTGAATGAGGTCAGGTTTTCCTCTAGAGAGGATTAAAAGTAACCCGTTTCACTTCATCTAGTTGTCAAACTGCACAGAAAAATACTAATTCTATTACCTTTTGAAAAGCAGGGAAAATTGCCAAGACTCACAAAGGAAAAGACGGCAAAGATTTAGGGGAAGAAAACACAAAAATGTATAAAGAAATCATAGGGGAAGAAAACAGGATGTTTTTTTAATTATTATTATTATTTTTCTTTTTTTTTAGATCAAGAACGGCTTAGTAACAGACACTGCTGATTAGTAGTTTGTGTTTGAACTTGAGTAAACCAACAGATATTTCAATTGCAGAAATTTCCATTGCAGAAAACAGCACTGTTCCAGGTTGACACTACTGTAGTTTCATATTTTCTAGGTATGAAGCAAGACTAGCATTTTGCCAGTACAAAGAGGGGTTTGTAAAAAGTCACAATGCAAAAGCACGCCAAGTGATAGGTAAATTGTGTTTAATGACCCTGTAGATGCTCTGGTATACAAATTAACTGTTTCTTTCCTGTCAGCAAGTTGCTAATTTTGAAATACAAGACTTCAAAATTATTTCAGCGCTATACACTTTCACCAGGAATAAGTCATTCTCCAGCAATCTTTGACATTCGTCCAAATAAAGTTCTCTTCTTTTTGTTCCATATCTATCTAACCTTCAAATTCCCCTCAGAAAACTATTCTGCTCCTTTAGATAATCAATATGTAATTCAACGGAAATATAAAGCTAGGGGCAACACACGACTTAATTGAATTAAATACCGCAAGGGCACTGGCTCCATTTTCAAAATCTTTTTTTGTAGGTACAACAGGAGCTCCAGTGTGTAGTACTGGAGTGCTACAGGCTTCAGGTTAGCAGTGTTGCTGCAGAAAATATGGGAGCCTTGATTGCAGTAGACACTGACTACAATACAAATAAGTCTCTTCTATGGTTGTGACCAGCACTCCTGCAGAAGAAAATCATTAAGTAGTGTTTGCACCCTTGACACAATATGAAGTGAGATTAAGATAAGCTTCTGTGTGTGTGAGTATAACAAGAAAATTAAAATTAAACAGCATTTTTTACAACTGGAGATGCAGTAAGCTACCTAAACATTAAAACCGCTATTGGTTTGAATTAACAGGAAAGAAAATGCATACGTTCCACAACTTTTATTTGGGTAAGCGTATTAAAAGCCCTTTCCTTCTCTCTTTCTCTGGTGTCTCTAAGGCACCTTGGAATATAATCCCCTAATTTAGGCAGATGTAATTTAGGTAAACATGTCTGTCCTAGTTACCAGATGCACTACTGCCCTCTGCTAATTAGGGAAAACAGTAGTGTTTATTCTCATTACACAGAAAAATCTCAACCCCATTCAAATTTATAAAATGTTCCATCAAATTGGAAAAGGGCAAAGATTCTAAAAGAAAGGAAATTATGAGTGTATAAATGAATAAAGAATTATTTAAAGCATAGCAGAATATACCAAACATAATGGCTTTGTCTCCCTTTTCTGTGTAATAATCCTGTGGTGACAAAAAGGAACTCTTGCATGCCTGTGGCTGGGCAGAAGTATACCACAGCATATGCACCCAAGGAAAACCACCATCCCCTACACAATCCAGGCACAGATGCAAGAGATATAATTGCAGCCACAGGGAACAGGAGGAAGAGCTGTGACTCATAGCTCTCCACAGCTGCCAGACCCTAGTCCCACGGGCTTCCCATGCCTGGGGCTTGTTGGCAGGCAGTCGGAAAGGAACAGACTCATCTAGCAAACCACCAGTGTGAACAGCTGGAGGACCAGGCAACCAGCTGCATGGGGTGCAGAAGTAACCTAAGCTTACCTAAATCCTATCTGGAGCCACTTCCTTCCTGAATCAATAAAGTCTGGAGCGGCAGATGACACACACTGTCTGCAGACGTGCCCCTGCGTGTCCCTAGGCAATGTCTGGATGTTGTCACTCATGAGTCTTGACCTGTCCCTATCTCCATGGAAGAACATGATGTCCAGGGGTGGGACTGCCCTGACTGATCCCAACTTGCCCTGCTCCCCAGCCACTGTGAGCCCCTCTCTTGAGGACAGTAATTCACAGTAATTCCATTACTCAACAATTATGTAGTAAAAAGGAAAAAAGGAAAATGTATCTTATTATCCTGTTTGTGAAAAGGTAACACTTTACTATGCTCTGAAGCAGAAATAATCTTCAAAAAGAATGATTTCAAATATGTCTTTCATGTGGAAAGAACATTGGTATTTCACAGTCTTTGCTTCTTCCATGGTAGTAGCAAGATCTTGAGAGAGATTCTTCCTCTACCTCTTGTGCCAGAAACAAATTTAAACAGCTGTGGAAGTGTGTGTTTCTTTTTCAGTCACAGTCTGAGGCAGGTACCAAAATAAATGCAACCCAGGGACCTCTTTCCTTCTAAACTTAAAATTCCATAGCTGAGCACAACATTCAGATTTCTATCAATGCAACTTCTGCCACAGCTTCTGATAGCTTTGTTTTAAGACATGAGGTATAATTATTCCCTCATAGCTTTCTCAAATCACTTTTCCAAAGTATAATCTGTGGTTTCTAAATATATTAAATGAGTTTTTGAAGAAGCAGAACAGATTTTATATCAAATATGCTACTTGTCCAGATGTACTGCAATGTTTTCTGTGCCCCTGTGTTCAGATATCATTTTTATCAGAGGTCTCATTGACAAGCAAAAGTGAGGGCCAGTGTTGAGCCACACAGAACATTAACTGCATCTGTAGAGAAATTAAAGAAGAAATCATTAGAAGACTCAGCCCATAATATGGAACTAAAAATTGAAATTAGTGTATGGTACTATATGTGCACAACTGGTGAAGTACTTACTTGTGGTTAATGGATTTTTAAAGCCATGAACATTTCCTTTTTTTTTTCTTTTTGATGAACTTAGCAGACCATTTTGATTAATGGAAAATCCATTACTTGTATGACAAGGGAACAACTGACTTTCCAACACAGCTGCTGTGGCCATGCTACATCTATTTGTATACCATAAGTACACTAGCAATATTATAAATCTTTGTAATAATCTTCCCCAGAACTTTCCACCCCGCAGTTATCTCAGAGCATTACACTAAACACCACGCGATTTGCAGATTAGGCTGGCTAGCCAGTTTCAATAAACTGGTCACGAGGTGTTATTAACAGCCCACATCTGAAGAATTTCTACTGAAAACAAAGAATCAGTGATTAGAGTCAGAGTTGTTAAATGCTCATGTGAGATTACATTAAAAAAAGTGAAAATGAGGAAGCTTGATGCTAATGGCTGTCGTGTTAAAGACCCTAATAAATTTAGCTGAGTTTCACAGGAAAAATTTGGCAGAGTTATTCAAGCAAGATGTGGGTAAGAAGTAATCAATACGGTTACTTACACTGCATGGAAGACTGATAGAATATCAATTTTATTAAGAACAACTCTGCAACAACATGAAAGCAGTGTCAATATGGCAAGGAATTATAAATCCATTTGGTTGCAATGGAATCATTCAGTTTACAAACACTGCTTGCGAATGGTTATGATGCTGTCACTGTTGCTGGAGGAGACTAAGGGAGCAATGCCAGTACATACCATTATGCCTATGCTATATGCCATTCAGAAATAATCATATGCACACTCCAGAGATATTTGAGCTACGTTACAGCTCAGTGTTGATGCAGCTCCTGTTGAAGACAATGGGTAACATTTACAGGTAGTGTAGCCTCTTTCTTTGAGTGGAATCATTCCATGAAATAAATAGAAAATCAACAGGCACATTTGGGAGCAAAATGGGTTTCTATCAACATACTGACATCATTATTGCTCTTGATGACTGAGTTCACTTCAGTTACAGAGTCATTAAAAACCCTTCACACAAATACATTCAAAGCAATTAAATGAAAACACACCCTGTGATTTACAAAATTCTACAAGTAATTATATATACTTAGTATGATTCAGTTGCTTAAACATAAACAATTAATGCCATTTCAGATCCCAAACAATATCATGGCTGTATGTCACAATAGACAAAAAGTATAATCACGTCCATGTAGATGTCTGACAATTGAGAATGTCTGGCTTCTTATGTTAAGACAGATGATGGCCACTCAAAATTTTCAGGGAATGGTTTAAAAATGTGAAGATGTGCATTTTCATAAATGGTGTTTTCCAGGGTCAGTAGACATGGACTGGCCTATTGACACTGAACAAGGGTCTGAAAGAAAAAAAGGGGCACTAGCTGGTGGTGTAGAATTACCCCCAAAGGCCTCTGACCTAAATGTGATTTAACTACATGTGCTGGTTCGCTCCTGACAAGGAGATGGCTCCTGACAAAGAGATTGCTCGCAGTTTTGTTTTTACCTCTTCAAGAACAATTTGATGATGAAATAAAGAAGAAACATAAACTGAAAAACGATACCTATGATTTTAACTGAAGGGATTTACTTAGCCATCTCTACACAAGCTTTGTGCAAGGGTAAATTGCAAGGCATCTGAAATCTGTTCATATTTCTTGACATTCTGCCATCCACTGCTATTTGATGAAAGACAGGATTTATAATAAAGTTGTGACTGCAGAATATTTACTCTACAAAAACAACAGTGAGTGTTATGGCTGCATTTGCCCCAAGTTTTATTTTACCCCAAAAGTGATTCAGTTATCTAACTCAGAGATTAGTAATGCTCCTCTTTCCCTAGTAACAAAGTAACAAGCTTTTCAAGGCATGCTTCACAAGGTGTACAGCTGCAATTACTGGCAATTCTTAGCTGAGCTACTGCCACTGTTCTACTGTCACATAAGTGGATATATATTGCTAGTAGAAACATTGATTTTTGGAATTTTTTCCTGACTTTGGAAATTCTGCTACCTGCTGCGCTGAAAATGGTGGAGTTGACAAAATTCTTGGTCAAACATCTACTGATCAAAGTGCAAATAAGCAGTTTGGTGTGTGACCAAAATGTGGAGGTCCTAAGCAACAATTAGTTATAAATGACAGTTCAATTTAAGATTTTGTACTCATTTACAAAGTAAAAATAACCCTAAAGCAACAGATGTATTAGTTGGATCCATACAGGCAGGAAATTTTTACATTATAAATTGACCTGTAGGTACTAGAAATACAACAGCTGCATTTGGTGGCAGACAAAATTTTGCTTGCTAAAGAATATTCTTTTATTTGTGGCTTTTTCATACAGCATTAAAAAGTTACAGTCAAAGCAATATAGACCTCAGGTTCAATATAACTCTAGAAAAATAATTTTAGAACAATCAGAATGATCTAATTCCTGACATTTAAAATCCTATAATGTTTCTTTGATAGCATGTGATCATTTAACCATTTATATAAAAGAGATCTTGGAGAAATTTCACACTTATTAATTACTTGGAATTTTTTCAAAAATACAGATTTATAGTTCTTCAGTAAGGTGCCTGGAATGTGAATCTTTAGAAAAAGGCAAATCATTCATTGTTAACTGAGACTGTGTAGATGACTTACAGAGTAAAGTAGATAATAATTTGTAACAGTTGCAATATAATCGGAATTTTTGGAGATAACTTTAAAGTTCCTGACATTTTAAACATTGTTTATCCTAGTGAATAATGCTTGAAACAACTATTTGTAATGAAAGAATTGAGGTTACGCTCACATAAATGTTAATATGTTAATATCAGTCGAAAACTTATCCCAGGATGAATTATCCCATTATCTACATATTAGATTGCATGTTTCTTAAAGCAGGAAAGGTTTAAAGTACTATCTTCACACAGTCTTAAATGTCATTCATGTGCAGAAGCTGAGACATCAGCATGTACTTATAGAATCAGCAGATGAAAGATCACCTGAGAGGGAGTTGCTTTGCCTGAGCAGCTTCAGCAAAGATGGTGCCTTTATCCTCATATTATAGTGGCTTCATACAGAGTCAGCAGGATAAATACTCATTCTAGTAAGCTGCAATTTTGGGGGAAAAAAGGAATATGATCTGATTAAGATCAAATGCAATAACAATTTGATGTTATTGCATTTATTTCTGAAGCCAGGACACAATATAGGGCCTTCCTGAAAGTCTCACATTTCCTCAGTGAGAACTCCCAGATCAGAAAGGCTGAAACGTGACTCCCTTAATCATAGAACAACTTTTCTTTGGTTTTTAGTATTAGTGTGTTATTACACTTCTCCAATAGTTATTTCTATTCTTAGCAACTGCATTGGTTAAAATGTACTCTCAGATAAAACAACATTGTTGAATGGTATCAAGTTTAATTTCAAACAGTACTTCCTGTGCTTAGCTATAGATAACACACCCCACCACTACACATTCAAACAGCTGCAAGCTCTTATGTTACTGGAACAAGTGTTGGGAGCAATTCAGAAGGTTGAGGAAGAGCAGCCTTTGAATTCAAGTCCTCTGTTTTCAATCACTTCAGTTCACTTAGTTTTTCATTCAAAACTGCTAGGAAATAAAAATGAAAATAGTATAATTTAATCAGTCGGTCACCGAGGTAAGACGCTATGGGCCT
The DNA here is from genome assembly GCA_013400975.1 of Atrichornis clamosus. Lineage (NCBI taxonomy): Eukaryota > Metazoa > Chordata > Aves > Passeriformes > Menuridae > Atrichornis > Atrichornis clamosus. The sequence continues at coordinate 41,001 of WBMZ01004795.1, forward strand.
GGCCAGGTAGGGAAGCCTCAGGGCAGCAGAGAGACTTGCTGGGATAAGGGATCTCTCAGGAGAGACTCTCATGAGGGCTGGATGTTGCCAAAGGGATTGAAGCTAACCCCACAACTTTACAGAGCAGCCTCAGAAGCATGAATGACCAGGAGCACTGTGGACAGAGCAGTCAAAAATGGCATGGCATTACATCTCAGGAGAGAAGGCCATTGTCACCCTTCCAGGTCAAAACATCTGTTCCATTGGTCATCACCCTCCCAGAAGGAGCCTTGCTATGGTATCCACACAGCAAAAGACGTGCTCTCTGCACTCAGCAGAATAGGTGGGGCAACCCAGAAAGTGCAGGTGTTCACACCTTCAGGCTGCAGGGTGAGCTGGACCTTATCAGATGGCAGCAGTGAGAACAGCTCTGTGAGGTGTGACTTGTGGCTTAATGTTTCTTTTCTTACTTTATGTTGCTATTTCCATATATTCCTCGCTCTTATTGATGACAGGCACTGTCACATATTTAATGTTCAACCTTCCTTTTGGAATTTTTCTAATCTTTCATTTGAGGAAAGACCAAAAGCTAGTATGAATTTATTGGGTGGAGAAAAACCAAATGCTATCTTACCTAAGAGATATGAAGCCTCTACATTTTCCTTGTCCTTCACTACACTTCTTTTCAATGGGTCTTTGAAGACCATTAACACTTTAGCTTCTTCCTAATCCTAGCTGTCTCCCAGTACTGTCTCTCTCTCTCTTCCCCACATCTTTCTGTGCAAATAGCCCTGACAGAAGTTTGCCTCAAAACCAAAACAGGATGAGTAAATAACTATAATTGACATACTAAAAGGGCTGAAAATCTTGAACAAGTTAGAAAACCAGATGGCTATTAGAGAAAGAAGAGCAGGGCTGATTTTTTTCACTTTGTAGATCAGCAGTTTGTAAGAGATTGTCTTGTGTGCCTTGGTGGAGTTTACCACACATAAGAAAATGGAGCCAGTCAACACAGAGATGGAAGGAGACTTCAACATTATTCAGAAAAACAGCAGCTTGGGCTGATAAAGGGCTTTACTAAGACTAATGTAAAGCAATGAAATTGTTGACAGATAATTCAGAATTAAATATACACTGGGAACTGCATTGTGACTCAGTTGAATAAAACCTGAAAACTCCAGTAGAGTGCTTTCAGTCGTAGAAAGTATAATTTCTAAAGTTTAATAGTATACTGAACAAAATTTTAAGGGAAATGTGTTAGATGAGTGTCAAGGTTAGGTCCTTAATGTGTTTGGAATGGCATTGTGTATGTCTTCCATCAGGAAGACACTGGTTTCATATTTCTCCTTCAACTACGCAATGCCAAACACAAAAATTCAGTAATAAAATCTCCATGACTAGGGTGAACACTCTGTATTCTTTAGAATAGACATGAAGAAATCACAAAGACGAGATATCAGGATACAGAAAATTTGAAAGAAAGCAAAAAGCACAAATTTGTCTCTGATAAGTCTATTCAGAATGTCATATGGACACCTCTGTCCTAGTGTATTATTCATCTTAAATGTGGCTCAATTTCCCTCTGCCAAAATAACGAGGTGTATGTACAAGTTTTAGGTAGCAAATATAGAGTTAACCTAATAGTTTGAAAATTTGATTGTTACATCCATAAGAAGGTTTTTTTCAAAACTGGTGAATTCTGTTACTCAGTTTTCTTTCCTTGAAGAGAAATGGTGTCCATTTTCCATGTTTCTTCATGAAGAGCTACCAAGCAAAAAGCAGCATCGAGAAACAAACTATAGATATCTAAGATTCTTGGCCATCCACCAGGCAGGTTTTCACAGAACTTTATGTAGCCTGAATGTAACCGTGATCCCCAGAGGTCTCACTGGCACTTGAACAAGATTCTGTAAGCACACTCTCACTATGCACCTTCCCTTCCTTTAGCACAACAGTTCACTCTGATTTTGGAAAGCCATTCCACATGTACACCTGAGCTTTATAAAAAATAGTTGTCATTTACCATACAAACAAGAATTTGGCTACTTGACACATATAGCAAGCATGACACATGGTGACAAACCCCTGTAAATCCTGATTTGTAAAGCTATCAGTGGGTGGGGAAGGGGCTTCATGCTGCTTTTGGTGTTGAACTCTGAGATTGGCCTGATTCATCAGTCTCAAAATTAAACATTCTGAGGATATGGAGAATAGTGTTTGCTGACAGAAACTGGCACTGGTGAGTATATGGCAGAAGATCCTGATAAAGTAACCAAGAAGTGATAGCACTGATCAATTACCTAGAGCTGCTGAGCTGACAAAGCCAGCCCAGAGACATTTGACTGACAGTCAATCCCTTTTTACTGTAAAAGTCCAGCCCCTCTTTTAACTTCTAACACACCCCTTCTAGGAGTGTGTGTGTGGAGATTCCTCCCTTGAGGGGAGTTACCTCTCAAGGTCACTCCTTAGGCTGAGTGAAAGAGATTTGCCCTTCATCACTGGTATGGGATAAGTAACATCAACTTGTACTTAATAATTATTTTACTAGCTTTAATATCATTGCTTCAGTAATCGTCAAGAAATAGTGCACTGCAGTTATAGCTGTCTATACTCTGTAATAAATAATTCTGATTAAAGTGGTTTAGTCATAAATATAAGTAATTTTTTTATTCATATAGTTATATTCAGTTTGCCATCCTCATTCCTGCAAGACAAAGTCACATGAAGACTGAATTACACATATATAATCCTTAAAAAGAAACCATTGACCAAGTCTGCAGCTAAGATTAGACCCAGCTGCACCTTGTCTCCTCTCTGAGGAGGACTTCAGAAAGTGTGGGAGTTGTTTCTGCAAGTTGTGACTCAGTGGGAGGGCTTCTCTTGTAAAGTTTTCCTGATGTTTCTATTTTGCTAATGAAAGGTAGATATAGTTATTGTTTTTTTATGAAGTGTGTTGTAAATAAAGTAATTGATGTATTTTAAATGCTACAGAAAGGAATTAACAGCATAACATTAAAAAAAAAAAGGAACAATGACGTGACTAAAAACAATTTGTTAAGTAAAAAATACAAAGAAGTGCTCAAAAATCTAGTCCTGTAAAGTGGCAATGAGTCTTGATGCTGCTAATTCACACACCAGTGCACAGTTTGTGAGGTGCACAGTTATCTGCTCTTAATTTGTGAATGCTTTTAACAAAAAAGAACTATATATAGGAGTAATGCAATGTGTTTTGTTGGATTTCAGTCACAGAGATTCTGTAGGAAAGCAAAATCCTATTCAATCTTTTTTTTTTCTTTTCTTGTTCTCCTTATTGTTATTTCTGAGATTATAGTATAAGCAAAACAAATACCTTTCATCTATATAAATCTATGTTAATAGATTATTGACAGATGACTCAAAATCAGAAATTGCTGTTAAAAATGCTGTATTATTTAAAGAAATAAGCACATAAAAGCTGAATAATTGGTAGCAAAAGTATTTTGCTGCTCATAATGACAACATTTTTCCGAGTTCATCATTCTAAAGAACAGTTAGTGGTTTCATAATTGTACAGTTATAAAGGGTATTGAGACTACTATATGTTATCAGGTGTCTTGAGTGTATTTTCACGTTTTTCTTTGTATAATTCTGGTTTTAATGTTTTTTAAATCTATGAAGAATTTTCCCCTACTCCAGATCCAGACAGTGAGCAACTCATCAATGTATGTATCTTAACCTGCGATCACTTCAATGAAAATTTATGATAACGAGAAAGAAAACACAAGTAGGAGAAATTCAAACTATTTTAAAGTATTGCTGCCTCATTAAAATATTCATTTTTATTTCTTGTCTCATATTTTATTAAGGTATTCCACAGAAACCATTTCAGCATAACTATTTCTAAGTATATAAACCATGAATTCCTTCTGGAGAATTAAAGCATGCTGGAAACATTAACGTTACTTAATAATAAAAAAACACCCAACATTTAAAAATATTATTACAGTATTTGACTTCTCTCCCCAGAAAATATATATCTATATGCAAGGCAGTAAAATTGTGTGGATTTACAGGTGAAGACACACAAAATAAACATAAGATTTGCAGGAATGAACAAAAATCCATCTATGAACAGGATGAGAAACATTTCATCTCATGCACTGATGAGGTACAGATCAATTTCCTACGGCTTAAGTGGGTAAGCAGAACCCTACAATTCTTTTTCAGAGGAGCCTTTTCAAACCTTTTCAGGAAACATTTCAGATTTCTGCATTTTGTTTTTGTTTTTGAAGCTATGAGAGCGGAGTAAAGGGCTGCTTATATAAACAAGAGGAAAATGTGATTACTTAGAGCTGTTGTTCTATCTTGTTTCTTGCAGCCCTATTAATACATTGCTGTTCTAATCTTATGAATTTCTACCAGTGCTGTGAAATCAGTATTTAAATATACTCAAACATGTACTATCTACTGGGCAATTTTGTTAGTGGGTGTTCATCAGATTTTTAAAGGGAGGCTATTACTTAATTTTTCTCTTTCAACCAAAGACATCATCTGAATCTAGCTCACTGTAGATAAAAGCTGTTAGGAACAATAAATTGTCAGAAATATTAATCCTGATAATTCCTAAATTTTAAGATGTTTTGCTATAACTACAGGTTACCTTTCTCTATGAAAACTCTGCTTATGAAATGTGCAGAAAGGAATGATTAGAATGTCATCAATGTCCATTGGGTGGGAGGGGAAGCCCTGCACTCATTCCTGTTGACCTTTGCCTTTCATCTTTCAGTGTCAGAGATATATACTTCAAACATAATATTTGATGTTTAGTAAACACAAATACTTCAAAAGTTTGAGTTCTTTAAGTTCAGAATTCTTAGAGAAAATAAATCAGACAAGGAAATGTTATAATGAGCATTTTCCCAGCACAGTTAATTCTTAAAATCTTTCAAAGAATTTCCGTCTATTAAGCACAGACTGCAAATCAGATTTATTTGTTCTAACCAGTGTCACATGCCCAAACTTTTCTCTATTAATAACACCATCAAATCTTGAAATTATCTGACGAAAGTAGAATTTGTTATTTTCCTGTTAAAATTGTTTTAATTATTCCTTTGTGGCCTGAAAAGTCTAAAGATACTGAGAAAGCAAAACTTATCTCTTATCATATTATAATGAACACCCAGAGATTCTTCAAACTTAACAAATGCCTACCACAAAGTTATGCCTCTGAACTCAACTTCTTTCTTAATGGAGAAATAGAAAAAACTATGAATTTGATGTACAAAATAATATCTTAATACTTTTTGAACTAATTGAAGTATTACTTCAATCAGAATTTTTTTCAACTCTAAATGTAATTCAATTCAAAGTATTTAAATTCTTACTATCTAAGTATTGATTTCAATATGTCAATAAGTGTTTATTGATGGTCACACTATTTTTGTGCTTCTTTAACTAATTTTGTAATCCATTCAAAATTTCTTTGAATTTGTTTTAGGAAATCTTCTTGTCTTACACTCATTTCAATGCTTTTAGATCGTCCCCATTACATCTTATAGAATCAGTTTCAGATTTCTATATAATATACAACATTAGGGCCTGTGCTCTTCAAAGTCTTCATGAACGGCTTTGATGCAAGACTGGAAGGATATTGAACAAATTCACAGAAGATACAAAATTGGGAGTAGCTGTCAACTCTCTTGAAGGCAGGGAGGCCCTGCAGAGGAACCTTGACAAATCAGAGAGGGCTGGGCCATCACCAACCACATGGACCTCAGCAAATAAAAGCACCAGATTCTGCATCTGCGATGGGGCAACCCTGGGTGTATGAACGGACTGGGGAATAAGAAACAGGAAAGCAGAGCTGTGGAAAGGGTCACTGGCAAGCTGAACATGAGTGAGCAGTGCCCGGGCAGCCAGGAGGGCCAAGCGTGCCCTGGGGGGCATCAGGCCCAGCATGGCCAGCCGGGCCAGGGAGGGGATTGTCCCGCTCTGCTCTGCTCTGGGGCGGCCTCACCTCGAGTGCTGGGGGCTGCTTTGGGTGCCACAAGGTAAAAACCATATTAAACTATTAGTGACTCTCCAAACAAGGGCCACGAGGATGATGAAGTGTCTGGAGAGGAGGGGCTGAGGTCACTTGGTCTGTTCAGCCTGGAGGAGACTGAGCAGAGATCTCACTGAAGTCTGCAACTTCCTGGTGAGGGGAGGAGGAGGGGCAGACACTGATCTCTTACCTCTTGTGACCAGTGACAGAACTTGACGGAATGGCCTGAAGTTGTGTCAGGGAAGATTTAGGTTGGACATCAGGTAAAGGTTTTTCACCCAGAGGGGGGTTGTTTACTGGAACAGGCTTCCCAGGGCAGTGGTCACAGCACCGAGCCTGACAGAGTTCAAGAAGCATTGGACAATGCTCTCAGGCACAGGGTGTGACTCTTACGGATGATGATATGCAGGGCCAGGCAAGTCGGACTCGCTAATCTTTGCTGGTCCCTTCCAATCAACATATTCTGTGGTTCTGTGATGAAATTAAACAATTATGATGAAAACTAATTAAAAGAAAAAATTCTGAAATGATGTATATTTTCTCAGGTCATGCTATCTGGTGATCTAGATGATAATGATATTATTTTGCTGTCTACACTTTGTTTTACATTTAGAATGAATCTCAGGTCAGAAAAAAGACAAAACCCCAAACCCATCACTACTCATGTTAGTATTTGGATGTGAAGGCACTTTACAGTAGACAGACATCATTTATTTTTTATCTCATCCTTATTTAATTGAAATGAAATTAAAATTGCCTGGAGCTTACCAAATGCCTTTTTCTGCATTTATTCCATGAGGCATGCTGACTTCTTAATGCCAAGTTGGAAAAAATCTGTGGTCTGTAGCTTAGAAAAGAAACCAAAGAAAGTCCTTTCTCAGTTCCAGATTTTTTAATCACCTTTCCTTTAGAATGAGTGAACAAGGCTGTTCTATGAATAATTAAGCCTTATTTATGCCCTGAAGGTGCTAATATTCTTCCAGCATTCCTTTGGTAATTAAAACCACTCTCTCCTTGTTTATACCTTGAAAAGATGACATTCCCTTCAGATTTACAATAAACTCAAGCAAAATTCCAACCTAAGCTTTAACATATGTTCTCTTGAAACTAGTATTCCTGAAAAGATATTCTATTAAGCCTCTGAAACCTAACTTATATCACCTCTCCATTTCTAACCCAATATGTGATGGGGCAATTATTCTGGGTTGTTTTTTTGAGGCCCTACTCAGTATGTGATACGTCATTGATGATGTGAGGGTTTTTTCAGACCCTACTCACCTCCAGACTTTAGGATTTTATTACATAGGGTTTTATCTTCCATTCAAGAGCTCTGTTTTCCATTCAAGAATTCATTCTTGAAACAATTATTTTCTGTGTCTTACTTTAGAATATTGACATTACGAAGTATTATTAAGAATATCTGCAGTTTTTTCTAGGACAAAGTAATCAATCCAATACTTTTCTTCTTCATAAAAAGTATGAATCATTTTGAAAAATGCATATGTCTTTGTACATTATTCAAGTTTTGGAGAAAATCCTTGCAGCACCTGAAATGGTATATTGGCCATTAAAAGGACATCTCGTTTAAGCTCAACATTATTTTTGTTCACTAGTTTACTAACACTGATAACATTTCACCTCTGTCCTATTGATCTTTATGTTTTAATATTTTAGTAGCAAATTCCTTTGCTACGATTCTAGAGCACTCTATGTTCTCACAGCCTAGACTAGTAGGTTGTGTATTTAAGGCAGTATTTTCTGAAAGTAAGACAGTCCCTTCCATTAGTTTCTGATCTATTCTGACACTCATGAAGTCGGTTCACTTATTGATCATATTTACATTATGATCTTTATTCAGCCTACAAAATTATAAAAGCAAGGTGTCCCAGTGGCCCAAGACACCACAGTTTCCATGAGGCTGATAAAACCATTATTAATATCTAGACCAGTTGCAAAAGAGAAAAAAAAATAAAAATCTTAACATAGTCACTTTCACAGCATGAACAATGATTTTGCATCTTATTCTTCATGGTTTTCTGTAGCACCATCAAAACCTACCAAGCAATGTCATGTAGATAAATATAACAGCAGCAACTACAAAGGTTTAAACACGAGCTCTAGATTTTTGCAGTCACATCAAATACCTACCTTTAGTAAGGTTCTCTCCTAACTGAACTACAACAATTTCAAATCACAATAATTTTCTAATTATAAATATATATTCAAACATAGGCAGCTCTAAGCTTGCTGTATGAAATTATTTGCACTACCAATTTTTTCCTATCTAATAATGACATTTGAGTAAAAGGTTAAAAAGCTACTCACTTTAGGCCACTCCTATTGTACAAAGAGCATATAAGAGTGGTTGTTTTCATTATTTATGAACTTATAGCCCACTGTAATGTATCATAATGCTTTACTGTAGTAAATGAGCCATACTACTGTAGGAGCAATAAGAAATTTCATATACTCCACGCTCAGATAACAAGCAATGCACACTTTATTTGTTACAAATCAAAGTCCTGACAATTTGAAAATCTTAACATGTACTATTCATGCATCCCAGAAGTCTAATATTTCTCAGAAAAGCATAATATGCAAGAATAAACCTCAGATTTTTAAAGAAGAAGTGTTCTTTCTGTGAATTATTTGATGAAGAATTTGTTTATTTTTCTTACATATTGATGTATAAAATAAACTTTTTGGGAAAGAAACATAGAGACATAAAATTCTGAGCAAAGTGTATCTAGTTAAAAACTTTGAATTAAACATCCTTCAATTTAATAAGGACAAAAATTCATATTCAGGATTAAAAGAGTTAAAAGAAGAAAAGTTAAAGTACCCTTAGCTGGTACCCAAAGGAATCCAGACTAGAAAATCATAGGTTTGAACAAAATATATGATATGTCCTTTAAAAGCAACTTACTACAAACTTTTTCATAGTTTTTACTTGGCTGTTGTCTATGTCGAGTTGCTGTTACTCTACCACAGCAATTTGGTCTCACTTTATCATTGACTGAGGTGAATATTTTTGCACAAGAAAACTATATTGTCAAAATTAATTGGGTTGGAACAAAGAACTGAGAAATAACTTTTCTGTTTGTAAATATAATTTTCATTTTACATACTTACCTTCTATCTCAGTACTTCGTGTAATACTTTATTAAGTTCGCAAGTTCCTTCTATTTTCATAATGCTGTCTTCAGTATCCCATCCTCCAAGGATTCCAGGAACCTATGAAAAATAAAGCAGCTGAAAAGAGGGGAAATCAGCATCATAGTACATATATGAGCATATAAAGTTCATGAAGCAAAGTCTGATATGATGATGGCAGATAAGTAAGATTCTGGGAGCAGAGTAAGAAACAGTGAGATTGTAGGTGACTTGTATGCTAATTTTAAGCACAATATGAAATATCACTGGGTGAATATGCCCTGCCATGATAATATTATTTGTATGTCTATATATTTTTGCTTGTTTTTACTGAACTGAAAGGTGTGAATGATTAAAACCTTCCTTTTAAAAAGTGAGTTGTGCTTTGAGAAACAAGTAAGTAACTGGAAAATGTTTGGTTAGTTTTGTTGGGATTTTTTGTTTGTTTTGGTTTTTGAGCTTTGTGGGGGCGGATTTGGGTTTTTTGAGGGCGATATCTTAAAACTTATTTTCTTTTCTACATCTATGACACTTAGGATTTTATCAAAAACAATACAATTTTCTCATTTGGGCCAAAATGCCAAACAAGATGCATAACCATGTTCCTGCTTATATGAATGTTCCTGCTTATATGAATGTAACTATTGCCTATTGCTTGTATTGCATCAGCCATTTACATGGCTATGTAACATTCTAGTGATTTTAGACACCTCTGTGGGTATTTCATAAACGTCTCTGATGCACAATTCAAGACGGAAAATTAATACCCGCAATTTAAATTAATTGGAGTGTGGGAAGATGGAGGTTTTGTGCTGTTTATCTTGTTCATCAATGGTTTAAAAACCTTGCAGCAAATGCACTGATAGAAAACTAGGAGGAATGGCCAATACCCCAGAGAACTGTGCAACCTTTCAGTAGGCACTTGACAGGCTGGAGGGATGGACAAAGTTGAGGCTTCTGAATTCAACAAAGGCAAATGCAGGATCCTGCACCTGGGGAAGAATAACCCCAGGCACCATCTGGAAAGCAGTTCTGAGGAGGAGGACCTGGGGGTCCTGGTGGACAACAATTTGTCCATGAGTCAGTTCATCTCATTGATCTTTTCTTACAGTGGGAGGAACATTGTTCCCCCATTCCCTGCTTTATTTTTTGAGAACTTGAGAGATGTGGGAAGATTGATTGCTAGTGAAAACTGAGGAAAAAGAAGTTGTTCAGTACCATAGCCTTCTTCATGTCTGTTTTCTCAAGTTCTCCTTGTTTATTTATGATGGGGGCACGTCTGCTTTAAGCTGTTTTCTGACCAGTGTATCTGTAGAAACTCTTGTTATTATTTGTCACATCCCTTGCCAAATTCAGGTCCACTTCTTCCCTAGCTTTTCTGATCCTATCACTACACTTTCAGATACCTCTATTCTTCCCAAGATATGTGTCCCTGGTTCCACTGCCTATGCACATCCTTCATAGGCTTTAGGAGGTCTGAACATAGCAATACTGGTCTCCTGCCTTTCTGGCATGACTCCTTATACGTGTCAGTCAGGAGCTCTTGTGCACTTGTGCTGTAAGACAAATGCTCTTTAAGAGCGACCAGCTCTGTTTAGTTCCTTTATCCCTAAGGGCAGTTTCCCATGGTGCTTTATCCACTAACTCTGTACTTAAAGTTTACTCTCCTAAAATTCAATGTCTTGGCTTTACTCATCTGGCCCTTATCTACTTACACACTGCAGGTGTGAAGGGATCCTTTCCACAAGGCACAGAATAAGTTTAGTGAAAGTGATATTATTTCAAGTCTACCCTCCCCTTCAACTCAAGAAATCTACTGCAGATAGAATGATCTAGGTTAGGAAGTATAATTAAGAGTGTAATTTCACAATGAGAATAGCCTGACTTGAATCAAAACAGAAGTAAAAGAAATGTAAATGGAAAGCATAAAACTATCAAATATGTAGGAATGTTACAAGGTTAATCTGATATGAGATAAACTGAAGATGCACCTTCCCTCCATGCCAAATAAACTGTGACTCAGATGTGTTCCAGGCATGTAATGAATTATTTTTATTTGCAAAACAGTAGCACAAAGACAGCATTTCCTAAATCAGATGATATCTGAAAGCGCAAACAAGAGAAGATGGAAGTATCATCAGAAGATTGGTAGGGAAGAACACTGTGTGTGAAGATTGGTACAGAAGACCACATCAGGTGATCTACCAGCCTTAATCATCTGCTGAGTACAAAGTAGGCAGGAAAAATGTAAACAGCTTGAAACAGAAAAAGCATATAAAAATGCAGAATTAGAGAACCTGTAAAATCTACTAGTAAATTCCTATACTAACTTTAATGGCTGTAGGCAAGCAAGATAGTTGATTCAGAAGTTAAGGTTCTAATTTTGAAACCAGAGAAATTCATGCCAGTAGGTCCATAAAAAAGTCTGATCAAGTACATATCTAATCATCACAAAATCAAAGGATTTGATACAATGATCCTTATCTGGTGTTTGTGAATAGTGGTAGAGGATCTCAGATAGTAGTCAGCCTCTAAGATCCTCATTAGTTTGTCTTCCTGCCACCATTATTTATTTTAGTACAACATTCACTGGTCTGAGACTTCTAGAAAGGAAACATTTGGTTTCTGATGAAAATTATCTGTGGATATTAGTGAGATGTGATGTTTGGGCAGCTGGAAATACATGCCAAAATTTCTCTTTTTTTTTGGATGGCAAAATAATCCCTCAAAGTCTGTTTCAGCTCACATTACCAAAGAATGCATGGCAATCTCAGAGAGTCACAGAATTCACCTCACACAATAACACAGTAAACATCTAAGCAGACCCACATACAATCCACTTCAACATTTTACAGTGCTATGTAATCCTTTACTATGCATTAATGTATTAATAATTCTGTTCTTTTCACATGGTAATCATGTTAGGTAATTGAGCCCACTTACTTTAGCCCCTGTAGCTAATAAAAAGGTTAAGGTAATCACATAATAATTCAGAAACTGGCAACCTGTAAATAATATACACTTTGAAAGTTATCTCAAATTTGATGAGACAAATGATGACATTTGATGACAAATGATTGCGGCTGTACCTGGTGCAATTTAACTCTTGCAAAACAATACTTGTCATCACCCTCAGGCAGGGAGTTCCACCTCAGGAATTTTAAACTTGCCAGCTAAGTGCTTTAAAGCCAACACAGTCTGAGACTTCCCAGTGTCAGTCACATTCTTCCTAAAGACATTTTGTAAGTAAAAATGTCACGGGTTGGTATCGTGGAAAATCTGTTTTGCAGCAGAAGAAAAAGAGAAGATAGACAAGTAATTCCAGGAAACACCATCCTTATGTTAATACTGCCCTGATCTTTGTCACTAAATAATAAATGAGATATTGGAGAATAATGAACTATTAATATACACATGTGTAACTATGAATAGATCCTGAAATGTACTGGAAAAAAGTAGGAACAATGCCTACTGCCTACTTGTGTGAAAAATGGGAGGACAGTCCAAAACAGGGAGAACATGGATAAGTCTGAAAGTTCTGCTAAATGTGTTACTCAGACATGTTTTAAGTAGTAACACAGCACTCTCCTAAAATGTAAAGCTTCTTAGCAATTTATTCTCCTAAAGGATGTAGACATAGCATTGCAAAGACATAATGGAGCAGGTGACACACTGACCAAGATTATGCAGTTTTCTCTGGGGTTAGTTCAAGTTAAGGTTTTTTGTCACTCTTTTAGTTTCCGATTTCCAGCACAGGATTGACTGTGTATGTTTATGAAATCTCAGTGTCTCTGGAGAAAAATCATAAACTGGGTCAACCTGAGTCTATAAAATGATTAACAAGGAGTTAATAATTTTCTTATTCACTGTTCCTCATTATCACATTGTGTTCCACAACAGATTGTAACATACCGAAGTGATGACACTGTTTTCCTATACCAACAGTGAATTATAAAAACATAGAATATCTGTACCTTGGGAACGTGAATGTGAGGAGCAGAATGATGGCTGGGGTCCAATTTGAGTGTTGAAATTCTATGACAAATAGGTTAACAAATCTGAACTAATGAGGTAAGCCTGTCTACCGGCCAGCATTAATGAATGGGCTGTTTTACAGTCTAGTTAGTTACTGTAAGGTGAACTACACAGAGAAACCGTATATATCTTGGCAACAACTGTATTATTTCATGGGTACAGTGTTGAGACATTACTTACTTTAGATTTCCAATTTTATTCATTTTTTCTGTGTAAGGTACATTCAACAGCCCAGATTGTTTAATGGAACATAAACAAGAAACACTTGTGCATTATAAGACTCTGCACACAAGGTGCATTTCTGTAACTTCTGACAGAGTTCTGACATGATCAGCCACGGAGTGCAGTGTGAGTACTACATGACTCTTGCAGAATTTCAGTTTAAGTGCAGATCTTTGTTCATCCATTTCCTTATACCTCTTGTATTACAGGAAAATAGTACACTAGATTTTAATTTACATACTTAAGAACATCAACCAGCACAACCAAGGCAACATCCATGCTAAAAGTTCTTTTCTGGTACACTTACAAATGGTATATATTACGCAGTGCTTCTATTGTGGATACGGCTTAAACCACCAACACTGTTGCCATTCTTTGACACAGCATTCTTTTGTAAGGCAAAAGGCAAAACAGTGATCAAAGAAAGTTAAGTGGTTTACTAATCCTGCATGCTGGGCCTCTGACCATATGAATCAGGACTCAACCTCTAATTAAAACAATGTGTCATGATGCCTTTGCCAAGAAATCGTTGTGTACTCATCAGACTGGAGAAGCCTAAATTCTGCCTCAATATCTTATTTTTGATGTACTTTTTAAAAAACATGGCTCTACATTAGCAATTTGTATTTTCATATTGATTTTTGATTCATGTTCTGTCCACTGTGATTCAATAACTATCTTAAAGTAAATGCTTATTTTTTAAACTCTGCTTGTTTTTGTGACTTGTGTGTTAGATTTTCATCTAGAACACACTGACCTACAGAAAATCTACTTACAGTGAAAGACAGACGTTTTAAAAATTAAATTTCATTTAATTTAAAAACCAAAATTCCCGTTAGAAGACCAAGTCCACTTGTCATCTGACTCTAATTTAATATTCAGGTCTTAATCCCAATTCTGCAGCATTCTGTTTTTCTTGTGTCAGTGTTTACTTCAACTGGAAATAATACCTCTGAGCATAATAGTACTTTTTGTTTTAGCCAAAACTTTGGTTTTAAAGCAAATTCTTATTGTCAAAATATATGTTTTAAAAAGGCATTTTCCTTTATACTCAGCCAAAAATTAGGGTTCATTTCAGGTAGTCACTGACTTCTACTCCAGTCTGAATTCTAAAAAAAACAAATTGAGAGCTACTATTGCACCCTTTTTGAAGTGCAGTAACAGTTCACAAATTTGCCTTATTATCACAACATTAAGGATGATAAGTTTATAAAATTTATAAAATTACATAAACGCATCTATTCTTTTTTTTAAGAGATTTCATGTAGACTACACATCATTGCTGACTATAAACAAGAGAACTCAGAAAATTATTTTACTTCCAATGTATATTTTCCATTTGCTAGGTAAGATGTACAGGATCCCTTCCAAAAAATTTCAAGGTTCTTTGGAACCTGAGCTTAAATCTGATGAACTAAAAGTTAATACACAGGAATCATAGGTTGCTTTCCATATATAGAATTATAATGCCAGACAAATTGTGATAAAACATGCATAAATGAACTTTTAGTGTAACTAGCTTGAAGACTTATAAAAGTGTAGTATTAACAGCATGATTTCAACTACTGCAGTAACTGCAACTTTCCTGGTGCTGAAAACAAGGATGTGTACGTGGGATAGAACCAGATCATGCAGCTGTTGCAATACTTTATATCTGTTAGTCTCTCTTTGGCTCCAACTGAAACAAATACATCATTATTTCTAAGGACTGCACACATCCTTTGTTACAAAGGTCTTTTCCTTCCTTAATGGGCTTAGAGTCTTCGATTTATATTTCTGATGAGTCTGTAAAACCCTTCATTATGTGTCGTCTTGTCATGCAAAATCTTCCTTTCATTTTCAATATACTTACCAATTTTTCAATATTTGAAACTTGAGGTTAATCTACTGGTTTTAGTAGCAATAATCTTCTTGATTTATATACCTCACATGCCCTTTCCTTTTCCTTGATTTCTCTTTCTGTTTTTAAATATGATGAATTTTAGGATTCAGATTTATTAGCTACCCAGTAATTTACCTAGTCTACTATTAATTTCTCTTTGCCATTTGTGTGACACCTCTGCTAGTCTCAGTCTGGATCTCCTTGACCCGATCTATTCACAGGAGCAGACATTAAAATCCAACCCAAGATAATTTTTCTTTGCAGGAAGGTGTCAAAGCTATCTATCTTAGCATCCTGGTCAAAATACAGCTGCCAGATCACCTTTCTTAGCAGAAGCAGCTAAAATAATACAAGACAAAATAAAACAAACTACAAACATGAAGGAGCATCTTTTTCTCCTTTCCTTTTTTTTTTTTTTTAAGAGATCACACCAACAAAAGAAATAGAATGATAAAAATCCCCACTCTTAGATCATGAAAAAAATGTTGTCTTCATTCCAATTCACTGGAATGTGTCTGAATGCTTTCCATTCTGAGTTCGTTTGGAAGAAATTTTTCTTTTTAAGTTTGTAATTCTTTCTTGGGTACATTTATGTTTATGGTACCTCAGGATTTTAGGATTACACAGTTTCAGATACAAGCTTTAAAACTTTGAAGTGCCTCAGTTTTCAGAAAAGCCTATAACAGCTTTCAGCACTAAAAGAAAAACGTTTCCTGAACTTCTGGAATCATTAAACCAGTCTTAGATATCTTTTGGTATAAGTAATTCAATTCAGTTTAAAGACACTTCAAAGTACTTACTTGACAAAATGTGTATTTTAAGTATCAAAACTTCATTCCCCACTAAACTTTGTAAGACAACTTCAAATAGAAAGAAAATTGGGCTTGGCTTTTCAGAGGAGAGTGGTTAAGCTAGAAAACTTACTCTGGCTATTAGATAATTCCTGAGAATTTGCTAAGAAAATCAATTGACTGGAGTGCCAATACAGGAAAACTCATGTTTCCTTCCTTCCTTCCT
>WBMZ01004796.1:0-126343 GCA_013400975.1 Atrichornis clamosus
CTCCCGCCGCCCCGTCCGGCCCCTTCCAGCCCCCCCAGCACGGACCTGCGGCGTTATTGTCTCCCTCTTGATGTTCGTTCCCCACCCCCCTCCCCATCACAGGCAGCTGCAGGGTGTGGAGCGAGGTCATGGATTTGGGATTTGGGTTTGGGGGGAGGATGCGGTCACCTGGTGGGACTCTATCTCCATGTAAACGCGCCCAATACGGATGTAAAATGTGGCATTCTTCCAGCTTCGGAGACCACACAAAAGATGAAAGAAGCACCAAAATTTAGGTTGGGCTGGTTCAAACGCAGGATGACTCAGCCAGGATGGGTTTTCCCTACATCCCCTTCAATTCCCACCCCCTGCTCTGACCACCAAAACAAACATAAAGTCAAACGGCCACTAAAGCCACGAAGTGCCAGGTCTCAAGGGCTCACGGAGATTTGCCATGGGGCGTTCCCGTGCAGGGGGTCACCAGAGACTGGGAACATGGGAAGGGTTTGGTGTTGCTCTTGTCCGTCCATATAGGGAGAGGGAAGCTGTGGAAGCAGCAAGTGGAAGCTGGGAGAGTAGAAGAATTATTTTTCCTCCCCATTTCCATGCTCCACAGGATATATATATATATACATATAAATGTTTCAAATATGTTTATATATATAAGTATGTACAATTTAAAATTTTTTTTTTTAGCAAGTGTAATTAAGCACTGGAAGGATTTTGGGGAGCACGGCGGCAGAGCTGCTGGCATGAGGACAGCTGTTGTTCCAAAGGACACACGTGTGCACATGCTTTGATTCAACAGGAATTAACCTGGGGAGCCTGAGGGTCTGCGAGAAACAAATCCTCGCTCCTCCTGGTACTTTTGGCCAAGTCACTGTGGGAAATGAAAGCCCAGACTCCACCACTTCAGGTTTTCCAGCCCCTCCATGTGCCAGTCTGGGAACAGTGATAGGCACAAGGGGTATGGGAGGTGCTGGTGCATCCCTTGGATTGCAGGGAGTCAGGAGATACAGGGAGCTGTGTCACCCTCCTGCATGGAATAACCACAACATTCTTAGTGACTTCTACATCCAAAAAATCGATTTAAAAATCTATGCCACTGGATTTTGGATCCTGCTAAGGGCTTGCACACTGCACCTATGGTCCCAGCACTGGTTATGCCACTCAGGGGTGAGAGTTATCCAAGGGGATTTGATGCCCACATGGGCTGATTTGAGTCACCTGGGCTGATTTGAATCACCTGCAGTGAGTGTTTGCCTTTGCACACCTGAGGAGCCCCCGTTGCTTTGCAGGGATCCCCTGTAATGGGCATTATTCATACCTGCAGACGGCTCCTAACAGCTACTAATCATTTTATTATTCTTTATAATCTATTTAAAGCACAATTAGAAAAAAAAAATCTATACAAAGTTACAGCCGAAAGCACACTTTAGTTACATTATAAATCCCTGGAAAACAGCCATCTATCACGGGAAGCCGCACTCCTTGGCTCTCCTGACAGAAATGGATGCTGCTGCTCTCCATGGAGGGAAGGAAGGGCTGGACTTGGACCTGGATCTGCTCCTTCAAAGCACGACTCCTTCGGGCTCCAGCAGCAGGTAGGCATGGAGAGCCTTGGGCACGGGCAGCAAAGGGATGAGGGAATGGCATTTGCTCCCGAAATTTGTCCGGATGGCGGAGCGGCACAAGTGCTGCAGGCAGCGCACTGCCCCTGCCAGCCCGAAAAAGGACTCGTAGAATGGCTGGTGCTGCTGCAAAGAGAGGGACAACACCAGCATCACTCACTTGGGTTTTGTCTTTTGCTGGTCACCGAACTAGCTGGGGGTATTTTGGGATGAAGATCTAAGGGAAGGAGGTAAGAAACCCAGGTGTGACTGGGTTAGGGGTCTGTGCACTGGCAGGGCTCTACAAGGAAAGGCTGGGTGAGGAATTCTGTGGAGAAAGCCAGCCTTGGGGAGGATGCTCTCATGCCCCACAGGCAGCAGCATCCCTGCAGAAAACTGGTGTAGAAGAGGCCCTGTTTCTGACACAGGGAAATAAAGCAGGGTTGGGCTGTGCAGCCTCAGCCTTTCCTTAATTTGGGAAAAAAAAACCCCTTTCTCCCATTCCCTAGAACTGCTGAAGGCTTTATTTGCATTCCAGCAGCCATCCCTCACAGCCAAGGACCTGTGGGGGCCAGGAGCCATCCCAAATCATGCCAGAGTGGGCTGACTGTGCCTGTTGCACGTCTGAGGATGAGATTTTTCAAACCAAAATGAGTGTTGTGGGCTCCTGCTGGGAAGTGCTCTGGCTCCAGAGTCGCTTCCAGATGCCGAAAGTGGATTTTATTGCAGGTTGGGGCAGGGTTTGATGATGATGGAGCTGCAGGGGTGCAAACTTGGATGAATCAGGTGTGTGGTGCTGCTCTAGTGAATATTCCTTTTGTTTTTTCACGACTCAAGGAAGTCTGGGTAGGGGGAAAAATCCCACCCACTGGGTGAAACCCCCTCCTTGGGACTCAGCCATCCCTGCCAAACCACCAACACTGTCTCACCTGGAACACCTCCTCTGGCACGGCCTTGGCCCACTCCTGGGAGACAGAGATTTGGGAGTAGGAATTGAAGAGGACTTCGATGACCTCCGGCACGGCTGCACAGGACTTCAGCACCTATCCAGGGGCAATGTGAGGGGTCAGACAGAGAGGCAGGGCCAGAGGGGCAGAACATCCACCTGCTGCAGCCAGGGTTTGTCCCATCCCACCACTATCCAGGCTGGGATAGCCCTGTGTCAGGATCAGGCAGATGTGGAGTTTCTCCTGGCATGTTTTGGAGATCTTGCTCCATCTGTGGAGCGGTGGGAAGACCTGCCTTGCTGAGGCACTTCTTCCTCCGGATGCAGCCCTTGCTTCTTATTTACATTTTTGGCTTGTGCGTGACAAGCCAGGATAATATTTTCTTTATTGTTTGATGTAAAATCAATGAAACGCAGAGCCATAAGGCGGCTGCACCAGCAGTTCATGTACCAAGCCTGTCTCTGATATTCCCTAGGCAGGAAAATGCCCTCCTTGCTGATCCCTCTGAGCCATGCCGGCTCCATCCTGCCCTCCTGCTGGGTTTTCATTTCCATCATTCCCAGCAGCATCACCAACCCCAATGCCATGCTCCCCTCTCCCTGCCCGAACTGGGAGGCTCTCCCAGATTCTCCCACCCTGCCATCTTCACATTTCCCAAAGCACCCCAACTGCAAAATCCCCGGTGCGAGGGGATCTCCGGGCGCTGTTTTGGGGCCGGTACCTTGACGAAGGCGGGGGGCCATATCTTCTGGGAGCCGTGGTTGAGCAGCAGCTGGACGGTGAGGTGGGGACGCAGCTCCCTGTGGGAGGCAGCGCCCTGCAGAGCACAGCCCAGGGGGGACACGCCGTCGTAGTCGATGGCGTTGGCGTCGGCCCCGCGCCGCAGGAGGAGTCGCGCCAGCTCGGCCTTGGCCGCCCCGCACGCCCGGTGCAAGGGGCTCCTCCGCCTCTCATCCCGGGCGTCCACGTCAGCGCCGTGGGCAACCAGCAGCCGGAAAAGCTGCAGGGGATCCTCGCCGACACCCGAGGCCTGCCCACAGAGGACGCCCAGGGCCGTCTCGCCCTGCGCGTTGCGGGCGTTGACGAGGGCCCGGCGCCGCAGGTAGAGGCGGGCATGGTCGCAGAGGCCGTGCCTGGCAGCCACGTGCAGCACCGTGTCCCCCCCGGCCTCGCTCGGCAGCTCCACGGCGGCCCCGTGCCTCAGCAGGAGCCGGGCGCACCTGCAGGAAGGCGGGAAAGGCTGAGGGAGCTTTGGGGGTGGCGTGGGCTGGGGCCGTGAGGGATGGTGGGGTGGGAGATGGTGTGGGATGAGGATGGAAGGCGTGCTGGAGCTAGGCTCGTGGCCCTCAAGGGCTTTGCGAGGGAGCAGCAGAGGCTGGGGAGGGTGACACAGTGCCCTCCACCGTGAGGGCAGTGGTGGTTTGGGCAAGGCCTCCATCTTGGCCTTGACCAGCATCATTCATGAATGGTCATCCTTCACTGTCCTTGGTTATCCTTGACTGTTCTTGACCATTCTTGACCCACCCCATCCTAGGCCCACTTGCTTTGATATAAAAATGAATTTTCCTTCTCCCTTTAAGGGACCCAAACACCTGTGTTGTGCTCCTGCCCCAGAAAACACTAAAGGACTGTGTTTACATAGAATTGTAGAATATCCTGAGTTGAAAGGGACCCACAAAGTTCACAGAGTCCAACTCCTGGCCCTGGCTTTCCGCCTGTCCTGAAAAGAAACACCTTTGTAGATGATTTGAATCTGCAGAAATTAGCTTTGCTGGCTTGTTTGGCACCCAGTGATGATGGAGCAGCAGCACCTGCAGTTCCCAGGAGGAATAAATGAAGGCAAGCAATCCCACTTCTCCTCCCCTCTAACATTACCGTGCAGGATGGCTTTAAAGAGGGGACACTAGTCCCCATCAGAGCCTCCAGCCCGCATCCTTCTGACAGCAGAGGGGGTTAAAGACACCTGGCGTGCCCTGATGGGTGGGTTATTTATGTTTTCCCGGTGTGCGCCTGAGTAAATGGATGTGATCAGCCAGTCTGAATGAATCAAGGTGGCTGTTCTCTCTCCCGCCGGGGCTCGGTGTCACCGCCCGGGCAGGGCTGGGCTCGCTGCTGTGGCACAGAGCGGGGGATTTTTGGAGCGGGGCGGACCCACGTGCCTTCTCAATTGGATCTTGAATACCTGGCGAGCTCGTGTTTCCCGAGAGGTGCTGCCAGGGAGGTGGGAAGAGCCTTTGGGAAGCCTCAGCAGTGGCTGGCTGGAGTCTAAGGGAGGAGCATTAACCTTAAACCACCCCCACCACCCCCCCCCGCCTCTTTAATTGCTTGCTAATGTGCTTTTCTTTTAGCTCAGGTGTCACCAGAGCCCTGAGTGAGGTTCTGGGCTGGCACAGGAGCAAAACGAGAGGGAGTGAAGTCCCAGCCTGATCCTTCCAGCAGCAGGGATGAGGAAGAAGAGGAGCCCCAGGGAGGAGGGATAGTTCCAGGATATTGCTTGTCTTTCCTGGCCCAGGTGAATGCTAACATATGTGGGGAAAATAACAGTAATAAAATAATAATAATATGCTTGACTCTTTGTGGACTTGCCTCATCACCTCCCCCAGGATGTGATGGGAGCTGGTGAGATATCCACTGTCCTTGGCAGTGCAGAATCTGCAACTACCTTCCTGGGATGCTTTCCCCATGCATATTAAGCCTGAGTTTGCCAGGGAAAAAATCCTGCAGTATCTGTTCCTGCAGCCTGTGCAGGTGTAATGTTCCCAGATTTGCCAGCCCTCACTGATCGTGGATGCTGTCTGTTGGGATGTGGTTGTGTGTGAGTGGATTTAGGTGGGGTTGTGCCAGCCCCAGATTGTCAGATCCTTACTTTATAATTTCCTTTTTGCTCTAAAACACGTTGGAATCCCTTTCTCAAGCAATGGCTTGTCTCCCTGAGGCTTTTTGGGGGGGCTTGCTGGCTGCTGTTGGAGGGGATTACTCAGTCACATTTATTGGTCTTGTCCAGCCTCATCAGCAGGGAGTTTGTAGCCCTAATTATAATGATTCTTTTGGGAACTCTCTAGATCAGCTTAATCCTAGCATCACAGGTAGCTCTGGCACCATAAAATAAAGTATTCAGGGCAAACAGGGAAAAACAGGGGAAAAAAATTTTTTGACTTGGCTGCAAAAATGTAGCAGCATAGTCTGTGAGAAAAATCCTCCTTCTTTCTTTTTTTCTTTTGGGTAGGTCATGCTAAAAACATTTCTGCTCCTTCCCAGGCAAGGGGGCAGCTGTGCCAGTGACACTGAGCACGAGCATTGCCCTGGTTTGGGTGAGTGCAGGATGTGGACAGTGCCCAGGCTGAAGATTTCCACCCACACAGGCAAGACAGAGGGACTGTTCCTCTGTCCCTAATTTCCAGGTAAAAGGTGGTACACCATGCATTGCCCAGCAAAGCCAGGAGCTGCGTCCTCCAGCCCAGCATCCTCGTTGTGCCATGGGGTTTTCCCTTACACAGAATTCCGTACAGGGAGTTCAGTTCCTCTTGACCTCCTGGTAGACATGCCAAATATTCTTTTATGGAAATGCCATCCTTCCCAGATGCTAACTGAAGGATTATTATTTTTGGTTATCAAGTTCAAAGACTCACTTGTTGGAAGAAACCCAAGTCGGTTTATATTGAATTTTACCCCTGGTTGCTCCTCCCTTGGCAGAGAGGGAATGTTGGCTAGGAGCTGTAAAATAAGAGATGATCTTTTCCAGTGAATGGAAAAGGTGGGGTCCTGGGAGGAGCACCTGCCTTCTGTTTGGATGTCTGGGCTTCAGCATGTTCTGGGTAGGTGCTCTCGTTAACCTTTACAATCTCTGTTTGTGAATTCATGTTCTCCAACACTTCACCAGCATTTCTGGCTTGTATTTTTATTAACACCCTGGTTGTTGCCTTCAGGTTAGACTACAATCCTATTAAATATGTCCCAAGGATGCCTTGCTGCTTTTTTAAGGGCTCGTCTCCAGCTTTCAGGAAATACTGAAAGAATATATTTAGCTTAGTTTTACGTTTAGCTCAGCAGAAATTTGGTGGCAAAGCAAACAAGTTTGTTTTCCATCCAGCCTGGTACCTAATTTTGATTAACTTAAACTCACTTCCAAACCTTTCCCAACTCATTTGCCAGTGATGAGTGACACATCTGAATGTCTCCTTTCTTGGGCAAGTCACTTTTCTGGTTAAAATAAATTTGTGGTGACTGGTGTTAGTGCTACATCAGCCCTGCCCTGGGATCCTGGCTCAAACAAATGGGAGAAAATGATTTTGGGTCGATTTTTTTTTTCCTTTTTTACCCATCAGCGAGTCAGGGCAGGATGTGCCCATCGCCCTCCTGCTGCCAGGATTGCTCCCACTGGCTGTAGCTCAGGTGGGATGATGCTCAGGCTGGGATGAAAATTACCAGGGAAAGTGGGATTTGGTTAGAAATGGGATGCCATGAACAACCAGCAGGAGGAGCAGGAGATTGGGGCAGTGGAGGCTGGAGGAAAATTCCTGTCCCAAAAACCCACTCAGGCCCCTAGTTTTCTTAAGGAAAAATCTCCTGTTTGTTTTATCCCTCCTGCCTGGTGTCGGAGCCAGGTTCATCTGTAGGAGCCCTCATTTTGTCACATTTCTAGAGAGCAGGGCCAGGCCTTGGGCTGTGCCCTGTGGCTGCTTTTGAGCTTTTTATTTCTTGCTCAGGACCCATTAAGGGTCTGCTCTTCCCCAGCTTCCCAAAATGATGGCTCCAAAGTGTTGTATTTAGCAGGGCTAAACAGAACAGAAGGTGAGGTTGTGCACTAGATGATGCTAAGTGCTGGCTTTTCAAATGTCTGGGCTTTTTTCCCTTGTAGCAATGCTTATTTCCCACAGCCACGAGGGCAGTGTGTCCAGGATGATGCTGGAATAGCTGGAGGGTGCCACAGGGCTGGATCCACCGGGTCAGTACCCATCTCCCCGGCATCTGGGAGCCTTGTCTGGACCACGATGCCTTTTTAGGTACCTGCCTTTGGGCTCAGCTCCTGTTTTCTGCTAACTCCTCCCATCCTCTCTGCTCGCTCCCTACCCCACTCTTCCTTGCCTGGAGCCCCTTGGACACTGACTGGCCTCCTGCATTGACTCATCCCACAGATTATTCCCCATCCCTCAGCACTGGGGGCTCAGAGCAGGTGGATAACTCTGATTGCAGCTCCCAGGGTGGACTGAAGGCTTGGAGAAGTGAACTCCGGGGTGTTGATCAGCCATGAGCTTGAGTTGTGTGGACGTGGGGGTGACATCTTGTTCTCCCATCCCTTGGTTTGACAAAGCCCTCTTCCTTATGCAGAAGGCTGGAGAAGGAGGATTTCTCTCCAGGTAGGCTCTCTCTGGTCGCATGGGAAGCCTGGGATGTTCAGAGAGGCTGGCAGATCTGAAGGAGGACTCTGCAGATGTTCAGCATCCCTTCCTCCATGGGTACCTCCGTGATGGGAGGCGGGAGCTGTGTCCTGCATCCCTGCCATGCGCCTTCCCACCACCCCACGCCTGCTCTTCCCTCCCCGACACCGTCGAGACTCTTCCTCTCCCCCTCAATTATTTTTATTTTATTTTTTTTCGGGGTGCCAATAAAGGCAGGCTCCTTTAATCATCCCAGCTTTAAGAGGGAAAAGGGAGAGCGCCAGGGAGAGAGTGCAGTGAATTTAGAGACTCATCTTACCCCACCATGTTAATTATCTCAGCTGTAAAAAAGAGGTCAAGGAGAGGAACTCTACTAAATAGGCCGACGTTGGCATGAACAGCTCCTAAAGTGAAGAAGGTAAGACTGAACTTTACTGGAACTTTTTTTTTCCATCTCTTCAAAAAGCTCCTAGATTAAAGCTCTGATATCCTTTTTGTTGAAATCTCATGGATTCTGAAGCTCAAATGGCTGGAAGGAAGCCCAGATAATTTTTTTTTATCCCAGTCACTGAGAGGCTCAAAGGTTTTAAGTCCTGCCCCCATGGTGAATTGCCGAGTATATGGGAATACAGAAGAACCTGGCACATAGGTGTTCTGGCCATTGTTATCGAGAGGGAGAAAAATAAAATAGCTCTCTATGTAGGTCAATGACCTGCTCTTTATTGTCAGTAAAAAATTAAGGATGACCTAAAATCTACTACTCAACGAAAAAAATAATAAAATAAAAAAAAAGGAGGCAAGGTAAAGTAGTCTCCCCCTAATCAAAGAGGAAATGTTTGTGTTACCTAAAGCTTGACCTCCTCAGTCTCTAACTTTAGCAAAGTCTTTGCGATTGAAAAGCAGTGGTCGAAACCTCAAAACCTGTCTGAAATGTCTATTAATTTTTGATCTTTCGAGGGAGTTGGCTTGGTTATTGTAGAAGCCCCTGTAGCGCCGGGCGGCGTAGTTAAGGGGCTCTCAGCATTTCCATTATAAAGCCCCAATATTCAAGGGCTTATAACTCAGCTGTTTCCACGTTGTGTCCGTCTGATCCCCTGTGCTGGCTCACCTGCCATCCCCCTCCATCCTCCAAGGGAATGTTACATGCAAATCAGTGATAACAGCTTGCTTTTTAGATATATACACCTATCTTTTTCCGAGCTTGGAAGCAGCTGGCCAAAACCAGGACATCTGGACCTGTTGTGGTCTGGAAGGTCCTCTCCACACATGGGGTTGGTTTGGTTGCCCCATCTCTCCAGGGGGAGAGCTGGTGAAGTCTAAAAATCAGGGAATCACAGGGATTTTAGGATGGGTCTGGGGACTGAAGCTTTAAGATCTAAAGGGAGCTCAGGTGAAGGAATTAAGGCCAGCTCCTTATCACCAGTGGGGCTGTTTGTGGCATCCTCCCTCACCCATCCCACTCCATCCAGGCCTCATCACTCCAAGGATGCGTTTGATTCATTCCTAGATTTTAGGCTCAACCAAAATTTGATTAATACTTGATTTTTAGACATCTTGCAGAGACTCTTATTTATAAATAGGGATCAAGTCCTTCCCCCTCTGGCTGCTTTCCTTCTTCAGAACACTCTCCCTGTGATGTGCTCCATGATATGTTGGACCAGCAGTGGGAACCTTGCTTTCACCACCTACTTCCAGTTAAGCTTTCTGCTGCCTGAAGGGGAGAGGATGGAAGCCAGGCTGGCTTTTCATGGGAGCTGGCAGGTGGTGGAATTCTCTATGGCCCTAAGCAGTTTCATCAGGATATCAAGTGGTTGAGCTCTTTATGAAAAAAGGAAAATATCCTGATACCGTGTGTCTAATGATCCAGGCACTTAAAGTCCTACAGAAAAATACATGTGTGCATGAAATCCTTATTTTTCCATATTTTTCAAGGCAATTTTAGTGCTCATCTGTGTGATGCTGATCCAGGACAAGGTGTGGATGCCCGTGGATGAGCCTGATTATAAACCAAGGTCGGTTCGTACGTGACTTGTGTGGGAAGATTTTCCCACATCCTACAGACCCCATTCCTTTGTTATGGCCCTGGGGCTGGGATTTTAGGAGGAGCAGGTGCCCTGATCAGCACTGACATCCCTTGCGGATGGGATGAGGAGCACAGGAGCCTGGGATGACCTGTGTGCCCTGTGACTAGACCCCCATCCTGAGCATCTCCTGGGGTAAGTGTGCTGGACCTGGGATGCAGGCCATACTGATTTTAGGATAAATAATCAGGGAAGAGGAGGAAGGAAAAGCTGGGGCTGGGTTGCTCTTGTCTATGAGAAGAAGACTCAGGCTGTGCAGCAGGCCTGGCACCAAAATGTCCTTTTTATGTCTCTGCTGGTGCAGTTGGGAGGTGTGGAAATATGCGGGAAGTCTTGCCATGGATCATGGAATCTCTTTTTGCTTCCCACAGGCAAAACTCCTGGGGCCTGTGCACAGGGGATGCACAGTAAGGTTATCATGGAATCACACAGACTGGTTTGGGTTGGAAGGACCTTAAAGACCACCTCATTCCCTGCCATGGTCAGGGATGCCTCCCACTAGACCAGGGTGCTCCAAGCCCTGTCCAACCTGGCCCTGAGCACTTCCAGGGAAGTCATCAGCAGGGGGATGGTGATGAGGACCCTCTCCTTACCCCAGGGAGTCCTGGGTGGTGCAGAGGTGCAGCGGGGCCATTCCCTCGTCGCTCCGCAGGTTGGGGTCAGCCCTGTACTCCAGCAGCAGCTCCACGCAGTCGCTGTGCCCCCCGAGGCAGGCCTCGTGCAGGGGTCCCTGTCCCCCTGGTGCCAGGTTGGGATCAGCCCCTCGGCGCAGGAGGTGGCGCAGGCAGTCGGGGTGGCCGCGGCGGGCGGCGAGGCACAGGGGGGTGCTCAGCTCCCGCCTCTCCTCCAGCGACCACAGCCCTGCGGGAGGAGGGAACGGGGTGATCCCCTGGACTCCCATCCCCTGCCCACCAGCCTTGTGGATAAACCAGCTCCAGACACTGCTTTTCCCCTTTTTCTCTTGCCTGCCTGGCAGCTTTAGGTGTTCCAAAGAGGGCTGGTTACCCTTGGTGGCCACTCTGACCGCGGTTGGCAAGAGGGGAAGCAAAACTCCCTTGGTGTGTGCTCATCCAGGAGCAGGATTTCATGTGGAATGAGCTGGGTAAGCCAATGTCCTTCCTGCAATCAGCTGCCTGGGATATCCTGTGTGCAAGGTGCCAGCAGGAGCCGAAAGGCAGCTCACTAATTCCACAGGGAGGGAAAAGCTGTCTTTGCTGGGAATGAAGGCACCCAAGCCTTCACACTCCCAAATTGGAGTGGGATGGTACTGCATGGGATGTACTGGGTTTGGGCTCAGCTGGAGCAAGGCACTGCATTTCCCAGCAGCTCCAGGACCTTTGGGACCATCTCTTGAGCATGGTGTTCCATGAGCGTCTGGGACCATGGGGAGCATCATCTCAGGGGAACAGGTACCAGGTACCACTCTCCTGAGAGCATCTTATTCTTCACAGATAGGACCATGAGGAATTTGGGCTGCGAGCCCCCATGAAAGCATTCCCAAACTACAGAGTGTCTAATCTCAACCTGAAAAAAATCATGCAGTTGCACAGATTTTACACCTCCCTGCCCCTCCAGTGGATTAGTAAATGCAGAAGAGAAGAAAATATTAAAAGTGATGAATATTTGTGACTAGAACTGCTGGCACAGCTGGCTAAGCAGAAACCATCCACCTTGGGAACACTTAAGGCATCTAAAAGCACTGCACCTCTCCTATTTAAGGTTAGTAAATACTTGTTTATTTAACTTTCCTGGCCTGGCCTATAAAAGAAAAGTACCTGAGAGTCCATAAGATGCCTGGCCTTTCACCTGCCACTCCAGCTCGTTTTTACTGATCTCAAAAATCAGGTTGACATCTTGATGGAATCGGTCAGTCAGGACCTGGAGGCTCCTCAGGTCTCCCGTGACCAGGGCTGTGTAAAACCTGGCGACGGGAGCACGAGCTGGTAAAGGCTGCTCCAAATCCAACTTGGAGGAAATCCTCAGCTTTCCTGTTACAGGTCCTGGTAGCTCACTCATTCCAGTGCTTTCCGTGTGCGTAAGTCCTGGCTGGGAGGATAGACAGGCTTTTATAGTTCATTGTTTCCATCCTCCTGGGCTCATTGTCTAATTATAATCCAGTTAAGGCTCTATTGTGTCGTATTTATAACTCCAGAGGGGTTGGATCACGATGGATGCGGGGTACAGTGAGGGTCAGGCGGTCACCAGGTCGTGCTGCAGCAGCACCTCTTGGAGTAAATTGCTGGATTATTTGCAGGCAGCAACGTGGGACACGGGTGTTTAGGCTGGGAGGAAAATGGTGCCTAGTGTTTAGCAAAGTAAAAAAAAAAAAAAGAAACTTAATCAACTGCTGTCTGTCCATCCCCATATAACCTTATTTGTGTCCTCTGAGCTCTGGGAGGTTTTTTTTTTCCCCTCTAACACTCTATTTTTTTTTTTTTTTTCCGTTAAGGTCCTTATAAGTGTTTCCAGTCTTGTGGTTGCTCTATGGAAAAATCTGGGCTACGTGTTAGTGGCCCAGCCTGGAATGTTAGGATGTCTCTGCAGGGATGCAAAGGCCAGTGAGGTACAAATCCTCCTGGGGCTTTGGCAGGGGAAGCTGCTCTCCCAGACAGTGCCTTGTATAGGAGAGAAAGCACCCAGGCTCTCCTGCCATTTGATCCAGCAGAGCTTTCCCTGTTCCCACTGCCCTGAGGCTCCTTTCCTCAAGGTCACTGGAGAAATCCATGGTGAGGACAAGAATGGAGCTTGGCATCCCGTGACTTGGAGGCTCTGGGTGACAAAACTTCCCCTTCCCAGCCCTCCCACCCACCTCTTTGGGGAGTAAACCTGATCAAAGCAGATTTTGGGATGTTAAACCAGAGCTGGAATGCTGTGTTATTCTGTGTGGAGTCAGCCTGAGGCTGGAAGAAAGGTTTGGGACCTTGTTGGTGATCCCAAACAACCCTGTGCCAACATCTGTGCTGCCAGAACCACCTGAGGTTCCTCTCTGTGTTTCCTCAGCTTGGCTGTGGTGACATCCATCTCTGGCCCTGGAGGCTGTGGGAAGAGCATGAAGCTGCACAATCTCCATGGTGTGTCCATGCAGGACAGGGTTGTGCTGAGCCAAGGGGGTCTGACCTGGGGTTCTTGGTGAAGGACCTCTTGCCTTAAGGGCCCCATTTACAGCAATCAGCATTGGGAGCTAATTTGAGGTCATCCTAGGTGGTTTTCCCTGTTTTCTCCTCTTTTCCCCTTTATCTCAAGGCTGGCATTCCCACCTGGCTGTCCACAAACTCTTGGTTGGTTTGTAGCCTCCAAACCCCCTCATTTTTCTCTGTTTTTACCACTTGCTGCTACTCTGCTACATCCAGCCTTTCTGTGCCCATTCCCTGCTGGTATTAACTGAACCACCTCCTCAAAGCATTGCTCTGGTATGAAAAACATCCTCGGTATCCCCTGGGCTCCTTCAGCCAGCCCAGGAGAAGGTTTGGGGGTCCAGGCAGTGTCACAGACAGGGATCATTTACCTCAGGAACTTGTCCTGGGTCACGTTTCCACAGCCCTGGCTTGCTTTTCCTCTCCTCTCATTAGCAACCCTGTAATATTTTCGTGGTGGCATGAGGAAATCTTGCCTTCACATGTTCTTGCTCACGCCACAAGGATCACCTCCCCAAGGCAGGGATTACCTCCCTGGGTATATATAGCAGGGAGTCCAGACCTCCTCGGTCAGACCTGGGCTCATTTGGTTAGGGGGGGTGTGTATGTGTGTGTCTGATATTAAATTGCCATTGAGCGTGTGTTGAAATACTCTGCGACCCTTCTCAGTCAGCATCTATTTGCATACAACACTCAAGTCTTGGGTCAGGGTAATCACAGGATTAACTCATCTCTGAGGGAGAGGGTTAAAAATAGCCCAGGCCAGCAAGAGTAGAGAGAAAAGGTCCCCTTGGAGATGAGTGGCACATAAAAACCCAGAGTCTGAGCTCCTGCCAGACCAGTCAAGTGCTGTTTCCACCCAGGGGTGGAGAGTGATGTCAGGATGAAGCAATGTTGCTGTGGATTTAAGGGGAATGTGGCTGCACAGGCAGGTGGGATTTACTGCAGGTGGGATTTACTGCAGCGAGGAGCTGGCAGCCAGGACAACTGTGGGACATCCTAAGGATGGCCAGGAGCAGGGGGAGAAGGTCTTTGTGGGGTTTAGAAGGAAAATGACAGGGGTTCAACTGCTTGTAAACTGCTTTTTGCCTTTAGGCAGTGATTTTTGGGTGGTGAAGGACGGCTGAAAGACCACAAGCCTTCCCTCTGCCACTCCTGTGCTGCACAGCCTGGGCACATCACCTGTCATCACAGCTTTGTGCTCCCTGAGGATCTGAGGGCCTGATCCTGCAGTAAAATCAGCCTGGGATCGTCCTGATGTGTCCTTACTTCAGCAGGGATGCCCCTGCGCAGACCAGAGCCCCAAAAAGGGGTGAGGGTGAGCCCTTTGCTAGCAGTTGCCTTGCACTCATTAATCTCTAATGCAGGGGGAGCATCTTCACCTCCCTGCACCCGACTGTTTGCAGAGAGGGGGAGCATCTTCACCTCCCTGCACCCGACTGTTTGCAGAGCACACTTCATTTAACAAAACATTAAGCATTTTACTTCCTCAGATCAAGTGTATCTATGGCCTAATTGGCCTAAATTGTCTGCACCAACTCCCCATTACTGGGGAAACTCATTCCTGTCACAGGCAGGAGCAAAACACACAGCAGCAAACCGGCTTCAGAGTGAGCTTGTTCCCCAAGTTCAGCTGCACCGTAGCTTAGTCCTCACTCTGGGAAGAGCTCAGCCCTTGCCCTGCCGGTTCCAAAACCGCACAAGGCTGCCTTGAAACATCCAGATGTGGCGGTGTGTGGAGCTCCTGGCATCACTGCCCTGATTTACAGCTGCCCTCTGGCAGTGGGGAATGGCATCATTATTATTATTATTTTATTATATATATATTTTTTGGGAGGGGGGGTTCCCCAGGTGAATTTGCAGGTGGTGCAGGAGCCCGAGGGCTGGCAGCCTGCGGCACCGCCTCCTCCAGCTGGCCAGGAGTGGCTGATTTAAACCTTGCACCTCCCCCAAATAATTCGGACGAGGTCGCTGTGATGGCTGTGGGACTGACGGCAATGCCACCACGCCGCAGGATGAGCTATCCCTGCCCAAGCCTACCTTGGAGCGATGTGAGGGCGGTTCTCCTGCGCGGTGCTCGCTCAGCCGCCCTGGATCACCATCCCCGCCCGGGCAGCGCGGCGCGTCAGGTTCAATTCCCTCTCCCGGAGCCAGGTGCCACCTTGCAAAGAGCCTCCCCGCCCCGGGCGCGTCCCCACGTTTATATTTGCAGCTCTCCGTGTGACCGCACTGCCCAGCGATGCGGCTGGGTCAGACAGAGGGATGAGCCCCTGCCAGGACACACGTCCCTCTGCCCGGGGACGGGGGGGTTGCCATACTTTGCCCACCCCCCTCCCAAAATACTTTGCTGCTGCTGCTCAAAACTGCTGCCCAGTGAAGTAGAAACTCGTCCCGAGGCCGCATTGATTGGAAATTAGATAATATTTTATTGGAAATTAGATAATATTTAAACATTTCCCTTTAACAGCTCCATATAATATGGAAAGGTCCTGTGCTACACGAGTTTATAGTGGCCCATCTTTGTCAGATGTAAATAATTCAACAGAAAAAAACCCCCAACTGTTTCTGTTCTCATAACTGCACTATTTTCCTTCTTTCCCCCCTTTTCCCATCAATTATAGGAATAAAAAAAAAGAGCTCTTAACTAAAAATACAAGGCTTTCCTTCTCCCCACCCCCTGCTGAAGAGCTGCAGCTGTGTTAATTATCCCCTGGGAATTCAGTCCTGGGGCACATCCTCTTTTAAAGGGGAAGGGAGCCCTCCCAGTTATTTAACCCCTGAGTTATGTGCTCGTGGAATGTCACCCTGTGTGCCAGGCTGGAAAACCAGCTCGGATCACGTGTCTCCCTTACAGTCTGAGCCAAGGTGATGGCATTTGCTAATTAGCACCTGGAAGCAAGGAGATGGGTTATTTTTAGCATCATCCTTGAGGTTGCTGTTTCGGGGGCTGGAAAAGTTGTGGGGGTTTTTTGCCGTTTACCCTAAAATAAAAGATGGCACTGGGCTGCAAAAGGTTCTGGGTAAGTGTCATGAGCAGCTCTGTGGACCCAGGGAGGAGGAGGAGGAAAGTGAAGGAGGGAGATGGAAGGGATTAGAGGCTCCTTGTAGGGTCCATAATGCAGGATTTCCTCCTGGGGTGGGAGACACGAAGGGTGTGATGTGCCACGTGTCACCAACACTGCTCACAGACTGCCACCTCAAAAGGGTTTTATAAATGACTATAGGGTGAGGACCCAGCACTGGGCACGCCAGGACTCAGTTCCCCGTCCTTTTCCCCACACTCTTGGAATCTGAAGCAAATTCACCCCATTCCTTAGCTGGAATTCCACCAGGAGCATCACTGTCATTGCTATGGGAGGTAGAAACAGAGGAGCTGGATGGCACCACGAGCTTCAACAAGCCCCTGACTTGGTTTCATGTCGTCCTGTGCTGTTTTGCTTCTGAGCATAATTAGTTTTTGACACCTGAAAGTGCAAGGTAGTTGTGGAAGTTATTTATGGATTGGAGGATGTGTTCCCAAGCACACCCTAACTAGAAAGTTATGGAGATAATTGCTTGCCCTCTGGGATGCAGAAGAACAAACTCAACTATCAGTTGTTGCCCACATCCATTTCTGGGGGATTGATTTATCCCTCACCACTGGACACATCAGAACTTTGCTTGTCAGCGTTAATTAGTGGGGACTTGGCCCGATTCATCACAGCTCTGACCTCTCCTTGGAGCAGCTGCACTTCAGGAGGGAGCCATCTGGTTTGCTCTGCCCCCATTCCTGCCCCTCTTCCCATCACCTGTGCGCCAGGGGCTGGAAATTACAGGTTGCTGCAGTGGTGGGAAGAGCAGCCAGGCTGTGGCCCCCGGACCATCTGTCACGGCAGGGACCTGTCAGCACATCGTTCCCACTGCCACCCTCTGCCCTCCCCGGGCTCAACCCCACTCCGGGCATGGAGGGTGGTCCTGGAGCCAGCGAGGGGGGCCAAGGCTTTGGGATGTCCCTGCCCCGCTGGTGACACTCCACTCGACCTGCCAGCAATGTCAGGGACATCCCAGGATTGGGAGCTTTATTGTGGTGATGGAGCAGGGGTAGGTTTGTAAGTCTGAAATGAAATGGTGACTCAGGGCAGGACCCAGCTTTGGGGTTCTTGGTGGGCCGGAAAAGACCCTGTAAGGTTGGGATCGTGTGTCACACATGCAACCCTCCAAGCCACCCTGATGGGACAGGAGGAGCTGCTCCCCACGTGGGTGGTGGTCTGGCGGCCACCACACCAGCACAGGCTTCCATGGGGCTTGGAAACAACACTAAAACCCCACATTTCAGGCAGGTCTGATGCATTTTAGCGTTTCCCCATGCCTATCAGTCCTTCTCTCCCTGAGAGGTTTTTTGGGAGCAGGGTGACATTTGGGATTGAGCTGTGCACCAGTAATTAGAGTAATTATGGGTGTCACTTCCCAAAGTTTTGTGCTGACTGGTGCTAATGACTCGTTTGCATGATTCCCACCTCCTGCTAATCTCCCAGCCTATTCACTGCTCCAGTTGCTCCTAAGGAGAGGAAAGGATTGCACTCAGGCCTTAACCTCTCCTCAGGCTTTCACTAGGGCTTATCCCACCATGCTCTATCCCGTCTTACTGGCTGATGATTTTCCTCACTCTCCAAATAGTCTTTCTTGGTGTTTGTTTCCTCTTATTTTAGCCCATTCTCTTTCCCCTCTATCTATTTTTTTTCATTCCTGGAGTTTGATCTTGAGGTTTTTTTACTTAGAAAGCCAAAGTCCCACTCTATTGCTGGGCAGGCACGACAGCTTCTCCTTGTTACAACAGAATGCCAGGAGCTGGGACAAATAATGGTGTGCCTGGGATGGAAGTGTCCATCCTTGCCACATCAGTGGCCGAGGCATTTCTCCTGCTCTGAGGGCAGCAGGTGATTTGGGTTTCCAATTTGCAGGTGATTTGGGTTTCCAATTTGCAGGTGATTTGGGTTTACCATTTGCAGGTGATTTGGGTTTACCATTTGCAGGTGATTTGGGTTTCCAATTTGCAGGTGAGTTGGGTTCCCAGTTTGCAGGTGATTTGGGTTTCCAATTTGCAGGTGAGTTGGATTTCCAGTTTGCAGGTGATTTGGGTTTCCAATTTGCAGGTGAGTTGGGTTTCCCATCTGCAGGTGATTTGGGTTTACCATTTCCAGGTGATCCACTGGGCAGATAAAAGCCTCGACCCAGAGTTTCTCGGGTTTTTTAGCTGGCTGAAGGATCTGTATGTTACCGGTGGCCAAGGCAGCATTGGCACTGCTTTTCCTTCCTGCTAACCACACACCAACCATCTCCACGGAGAAGCTGGGGCTCTTCAAGGACAAGAAGGTGAGTCCTTTGAGTTTGCTTTTCCATGTTGCTGGTACTTGGCTCTCTTTTGCAGGCTCTCCTTGGTCCAGTTCCTTGCTTGCTGTTGCTTGCTCTGTGCTCTGGTGCTGCCCTTGCCTGTGCTGTGAGACCCTTCACCCCTTCCCGTATTTGCATTAATCCTGGTTGCCTTTTCCCGGTTGGAGAAACTTAAGCAGGGTAAATCCTAAAGGAAGGAAGCTGGAAAAGAGCATTAGGAGTTGCTCTCCTGGGAAGGGAACAGCCTTATTTTGGGCTTCTCTTCCCATTTGCTTTTGAGTGAGTTTAGTTGCCTTGTTAATTATGATTTTTCTTACTAGTTTGAGCAACTTAAAGCACCACAACTTGTAAGGAGAGGTGAGTCTGACCTGTAGGAAGTTATGTGGTTTTGTTTGAAGATGTACAGAGGAGATTAGGGATAGGATAAGTCATTTTCCATAAAACTAGGAAAGCGGGAAAGGCGTGAGCAGAGTTTGCATTTTCATCCTTTGGCTTTGAGGCTGGTGGGCAGGTGAGAGCAGAGTGCCCTGCCCTAGGATGGCACCTGGTTTTGGGGACCGGGGGGCAGGAGGTGAGCCTTTCCCTGCTCCTATGCTGGCACATTCCCTGTTGTGCCGAGAAAGGAGACTGCAGCCCAGGGCTGTAGCCCCTGAGGCCTTTTTTTTTTCTTGTGTAGGAGCCAGTGGCAGCCACAAAGGGGCTGGTGTTGGTTTGCTCACCAAAAAACCAGCTCTGCTTCCACAGTGTCCTCCCAGGGTAGTATCCTTTCGTCAGGGAGCTTGGGAATCAGCCAGAGCCCCGCGGGCACCCTGCCTTTGGTCGTGCCAGGTTTTAGTGGTGGTCCGTGAAAACCATCGCTGGCTGAGGGCTTCCCAGGAGGGATGGAGAAATGCCCTCTCCTTGTGGGGAAAACAGCCCCGTGGGCCCCGTGCAAACCCTAACAAGAGCCCAAAATGATTTGGGGGTTTTATGCAGCTTGTTAGGTGTAGGCTTTTTTTTTTTCTTTTTTTTTTCTTTTTTTTTTTTAAATCCCAGCAAGAAATAATCCTCTTTTTCTGGTCCGAATAGAAATGGCTTGATGCCACGAGGCAAAAAAATAAAAGGAAGCTCTACCCAGTGCTGCGATGATTTGCAAGGCTAGTGAGAGACTACAGAAGGCGTTTTCAAATAGACTCCAATATTTTCAGTGCTTGAAGAGGGCCCGACTACATGACACCTTTTTTGAAGCCCTGATTTACAATGGCCCCAGGCTGAGTGCATTATAATTTGCTGCGAGAAGTTCCAAAGTCGCAGTACTTTCAATAATGAGGAGAGAAACCCTAATACGATGAGACTTTTCCCTTTTTTTTTGGTATTGTGTTTAATGAAAAGCTAAAAATGTGCTAATTTGTAAGTCCTGTTGTGGTAGTGGCATCGGAGGCTTTTGAAATGCGTTACTGACTTGGGGAGTATTAAGGAAAAATGACATTTTGCTACTAGCAGAAAAGTCAATTATAATGTTTCCACACTTTAGAAAATTGCTGATGCAGGATGGGAGTTAATAGAACAGTCAGCTTCACTTTGTGTTACCGGATTTGGGGGGTTTTGCTGAGAAATGTCGGCTTGTTTTTTAATTCTGATGGTAACTTAAATAATAGGCTACCACAGGTGCTGTGTGGTGGGGACTCGTCTCAATGAGGGCATGCTGGAAGATGCATTCCCTTGGATTGTTCCCACCTGGAGCTGGTCCCTTTGCCAGCCTGGCGTGATGCAGACTGCACGGGAGCTGAGGAAATCAGCATAAATAAAGATGTAGTATTTTGCAGTCAGTTTGATCTCTCCCTGGTGGTGCAGGAACGTGTGCCAATGTTCCCAGCACTTTGCAAAAGAGCCTTGTTAACTTCTTTGAAAACATTTAAAGCAAGAAACAGGAGGAAATAGCTGTCCTTACCCACTGTGCTCTTGATGGAGCTTTTTCTCCTCTCCTGGAGAAGAAAACAGCAGTAAACTTTTCCCAAGCTCTTGGGGAAAAGAGGGTGGGAGCTCTGGGAGACTCACTGTGGTTTGCCAGAGTGTTTTAGTGCTGGTGGTAAAAATCCCAATGCTGGAGCAGTCGGCTTTCAGGAAGGCAGGGACAATCCCAACAATCCCATCTCTAAATCTATACAGGTGAGGAGGCAGAATAGCTCATGCTCATCTATTTCCACTTCCCTGCTGTGGGCAGGGACACCTTCCACTATCCCAGGTTGCTCCAAGCCCTGTCTAACTCTGCCCTCTGGCAGTGTGAAGCTATTTCCCTTTGTCCTGTCCTGTTCCAAGCCTGGCCTTGGGGGCTGTGTTTAAAGCTCATTAAAATCCACAGGACAGGGTCACACCAAGACTTTATTTCTTCTGGAAGAGCAAAGTCTTCCTCTGCTCCCTCTTCCAGGTATTCCAAAGAGGGGTTCATGCTTGGTGTGGTTAAAACAGGAAGATGGGGAGTGAGCATGAGGACTTTTATAAAGTCATGTCATATGTAGTTCTCCTGGGTTTGGAGGAAGCAATTAAGCCAATTAATTTATTGGTAAATTATCTTATGATGAAGTACAAAATAACTGCAATGAAACGCTGACATTCACATTAATACCAAATTAGTTACTGTATTATGACTGTTCTTACAATGAATGCCCAGTAATTTAATAGTAATGGGACATTTAAATAATTTAGCTGATAATTCTCTAGATCACTTACATATATAAATGAGCATGACAGCTTCTTCTCTCAACTTTGCTGGTGCTGCTGGATTACCTCCCACCACCACACCAGGAGGCAAAGCAGCCTAGCCCCCCTCTCTGGGTCCCTCAAAACTCACCTTTGGATGGAAACTAAGTGAGGATCAGGGTGTAGCAAGCAGGATTTTCTTCCTCCATTAGATTTTGGGAATGCTGTGGCTGGAAAGCAGAGTGCGATTGTGCTGGGTTTAGCAAAGCCATAATCTTGTTTTTTATCTCTTTCCATGGTGAAAATCTCTGGGTGGAGATGTTGGAGGAGCATCTCTAGAGGTGTTGCTGTGAGAGCACTGCTCAGCCTCCCAGTGGGATGGGTGTTGGAGATCCAGCTAGGGCCACTTCATTGAATAGTTGAGCCACTGACACTGAAATTACTGCGTGTTGGCTCTGCTTGGTGCAGCTACTTCATTTTTCAAGTAGCTGCACTTTTCCTGTAATAATAATTATAAATAGCATTAAAATTGCTCCTCATTCTTCCCTCCCCATCCCCATGAGAGGACTCTCCTGAGGAGGGCAAGGGCTTGGCAGCTACACAGGGCAGAAGTTTTCTGCTTTATAGGATGGTGTGGGTTGGAAGGGACCTTAAAGCTCATCCAGTTCCACCCCCTGCCATGGGTAGGGATATCTTCCATGAGACCAGGTTGCTCCCAGCCCATCCAGTCTGGCCTTGAACAGTGCCAGGGATGTAACCTGTGCCTCACCACCCTTTATTGCCACTTTGTCACCTCCTGTACCCACGGAACTGTTTGTAGATACGCCAGCCATTGCTTCCTGATCTCCATGGAAAGACAGAGATGCAGTTTACACTGCAAGCAGCCACCATGGCAAGCTACATCTAAAGGATACATTGCCCAGTGGTTTTTTTTCCCCCTCATAAACTGGTGAATAGTAGAAAAAACCTGCAGGTTTCTGCCCTG
This sequence comes from Atrichornis clamosus, assembly GCA_013400975.1. Lineage (NCBI taxonomy): Eukaryota > Metazoa > Chordata > Aves > Passeriformes > Menuridae > Atrichornis > Atrichornis clamosus. Next base: position 22,164 of record WBMZ01004796.1, read on the forward strand.
GTGGAATGTTCAGCATCCTTCCTGCGTGGGGTCGGAGATGGATGTTGTCAGTCAGCTGCTTTTACTTTGCTATTGAGATTGCACTGAACCTGCTGAAATATGAGTTAATGGGCTTGCTTACATCCTACCTAAATGTGGTCCTTTCATCACATCACGTTCTGCTGTCAAACCTGTTGTGGAGAGGAGTATTCCACTGTCGGCAAGATTGAGGACAGAATTATCCAAATTAGTTTCCTTGCGGATGAGAGCAGAGATGAGGGGTTTTTTAGCACAAGCCCTGTCACCTCTCTGGAGAGTCTGGCTTTTCTCCCTGACGATGAAGTTAAAGATACCTTGTTTTATAAAACTGGGATGTGCTGCCAAATTTGGGGAGCCAGCAGCCTGCTCCAAGCAAGCAGCAAGGAAAGAATAAGGGAAGGGAAGCCAAAGTTTGTAGCAGCACTGTTGGAATTGATTGAACCCAGGGGCTGGCAGCTCATGGGGTCTCTTGTGTGGGTCCTGTGGACACCCCAGCAGCTGGATTACTGCTGGGAGAGCTGGAGGAAGGACTGGTGCCCATCAGAAATGGGACCTGAGGAGTTGCACAGAGGGAGATGCAAGAAGCATTTTCTCTCTTATCGCTTGGATCTCCTTGGCAGGGCTGGAGATGCAGCCTCAAGGTTGGAAGGCTGAAATCATGGGGAGCCCTGTATCTGACAGCAAAATGTAGCCAGAGGGGACGACAACAAGCCCGAATTGGGATGGCTCTATCCTACATGCTGTAATAGCCCACAGGCAGAAAACTCCCTTTATTAACCAGACCCATTCAGTTCCCTCCAGTGTGTGCAGTGATACGATTGCTTGAATCATTTTCTCTGCAGTTAAGTTACTTTCAGGAATCCTTCCAGGCCTTTTTTGTCAGACATTCCTGTTTCCAGGAGTACATTTTTCCGTTTGGTTTTCTCTTAGGAGTAGGAGGGGCTCAATACCATCCCCTTCCCAGCAGCTTCCTACAGCAGTGCTGCCCTCCTCGTGACTCCCAGACTGTTGATACAGGTATGGAGAGGTCCTCCAGCTCCCTGGGGATGGTGGGCCTCGTGTTTCCAGGTATTTCCAGTTACCTGTTGTCAAGTTCACACAGGAATTCTGTGATCAGAAGTAAAAACAGGTATTTGTGGCTCACATTTGTAGAAGACCCTGGGTGAATATGATCCTGTGCTTGACATGATGGTGGTTCTGTCTCCATCAGTGTCCTGTAGGATATCCCAAAGCTTTAGGGTGTTCTAAGCACTGTTTATAAATATTTTGCCCCCCTCAATTGCTGATTTGTGAGCAAAGAAGGTACATTAAGCAACAAATACGTTGCTAGTTGTGCAAACAAGGTAATTATGTATTATTTTCTATGGCAAAACAGATTCTCAGGATATTCACCCAAATTAGCACCCAACTGCTTTGCTTTTTTTCTGCTAACACCCACACATATGAATTTGTCCATGATAAGGCATCAAAAGGTGCAAGTGCCTGGTCCTTGTGCAGCTGTGTAAATATTCAGCTTGTGGTAGATCGCATTAAGTGTCTTCTAATTCATCCCAATTAAAAAGCAGTCTTTATAGCTGTAATAGTTTTATTGAGAACTGTAACGCTTTAGACCCACAGATATATAAAGCAGTTAGTTTTATAAAGCATATAGGGTATTAAAGTAATGAAAGACATTAAAGTGACATCAATTTTTAAGGAGAGTTACTTGCCGAAATAAATGAGTATAGCCTAAAAGTTGATGGCATGTTACAGTCCTGAGTAATGAACCCTTCTGCCCCCTAAAATCCCTCAGAATAAATAATACTTGAGCAAGTCAGTGGTCGTTAACTCTTTATCCTCTGAGAGCTACATGTCACATTGATATCTCCTCTGATTTAATTTTTTTTTTTTCAACTTTAAAAAATTAATTCAGGAAGGAATTATCTTTCCTGGAATACCTATATCTTGAGGATACCTATACCTTTCCAGTGAAGCTGTGATTGATGTTGCCAGGTGAAAAATTCTTGAGAAAGTTACTTTTTCCCTTTTCCTTTCTTTGCTTTTTCTTCTTCTGCTAGCTTTGCTGCCAGTGCTAAGCTCCACGCTTTCCCCAGGGGTGTCTTGGCATACCAGGCCTGGAGAATCAAAAAGCATTTGTATGTTTTAATAACATTTTAAAAAAAAGAAAGAAAAGACAGACCACTTAAACGTTTTACTACTATAGTGGAGCATACCTTATAAACTCCAAACCTCTTAAAATCCAAGCTGGCTTGTGGAGAAGCCAAAATGAAATCCTCAGATCTCTTGAGAACATTATTATACCAAGAAGTGCAGCAATTGATCGAGCTGAGTCTCATTAACAGCAATACTTAGCTGGGCCATTTGTGTTGCTATAGTTATGGAAATGTTAAATTCCATGATCAACCCTATTTCCAGAGAATATAGCTCTTGTGAAAGCTCCCTCTGCTCCGAACTTGGCAACAGACAAATCATCCCCTGCTCGTGCCTCCGCAAATCGATCCAGACAGTTTTGATTTCAATGAGGGAGCTTAAGAAGCAAAACAAACCCCGAACATTAAGAGCCTGTTTATTACTTTTAGATGCCTGTTCACAGGCCTGTGACTTGTAAATGATTTTGTTGGGGTTGCTCCTCCTGGGCTGTGATGTCAGGGAGGCAGCTCTAGGCCATGTGAAAATAATCTGAAGTGAAGGTGATGCTTTAAACTCAGCACTGTGCAGGAATTAGTCTTTCTCTGTGTGTACAGAAACTTTTTTCAACAAAATCCTGCCTAAACCAGAGATTAAAGTGCCACCAGGCTTTGACATGACTGATAAAATGCCTTCCTTCTCGACCACGGGCCACTATTTAATGCCACAACTGTGCCTCCTCTGCCCTTTGCCATCTTCCACCCCCCTCCCAACGTGGAATTCTGTAAATTCTGCCTTTTCCACATGATCCATCCAAAATTCTGCCTCCAGCTTGAGCCTTGCAAGGCAACCCTTATGAACTTGCCTTGTCCAGTTGTCCACTATGTGTTACAGGAAGAGCAGTTGGGAGAAGAGGTATTGGAAGGGTAGAGGGAAGAAAAACCCTTGATGGTCCTCTCCTGGCCCCAGATGGTCCTTCTTAGTGTCAGGCTTCTCAAAGGCTTCCTCGGGGGCCCAGGAAGGGCTGGTGACAGGCACCCTGCAGATTGTCCTGCAGGTAAATATTCCCAGCAGGTGGCTGATGGGGACAAATGTCCAGCTGGCTGCAGGGCAGCCCTAACACTGCAATCTCTGCTCTAATTATCTCAATTAGCTGAGCTCCAAAACCGTGTCCCCACTGAAATAAACTTCATCCAACCTCTTGTGTGTCCACATCTAGGCATGGCATGGATGGTGGTGGGGAGGAACCCCTGGGTTCTCAGTACAAGCTGCCTGGGCAGTTGAATTTTGCGGTCTTAGATGGTTCCAGGCCAAAGTATTCCTGTGTTGGGGAGAACACACAGAGCTGGGACAGGGTGTGTTGCTGTTTCTGGCCCTTCCCATGAGCAGGATAAGAAGGATGAGGTGGTGATTGTGAGTTTTGGCTCCTGAAAGAATTTGCCTTCCCTGGCAGTAGCTGAGGGAAGCCACGAGAACCAAGCCATGTCTCTGGCTCTGTGTGAGACATCGTGAGGCCACAGAGATTTTGTTTTCCCTTCCAGTTTTGTGTCCGGGGTATAACATCCTCCAGACCTTGAGTGGAAAGAGTAAGAAAACCTTGCTAAGAGCTTTTTTTGGGAGCTTGGTGAGGTAGAAAGTGCTGTTTGGTGGGGTGATCCATCTCACTGCCAGCTCTGGGTCACTGACTTGTGACGTCTTCTCTTGTTGTCTTCCCAGTTCTTTGTGCAAATATTTCAATGCACAAAACGAACTTTTTGCCTCTTTAACTGGTGCAACTGTTACCTGAGATGAATGAAGTCAGCTCCTCAGATATAGCTAAAATAAAAGTACGTTTATCACTACATTTATCTGAACTGGGGATGTAAGTTACTGGCAGTAGGTGACTGCTCAGAGTTAAAATGTTTGCTTCTTGGAGGACTGATGTCCACAGGCTTTGGGACGGGTTTTGGGATGATGTCCACATGGTTTGGGATGGAAGTGATACAAGTCTTGCCCAGAGAAGCTGTGGACACACATCCCTGGAAGTGTTCCAGGCCAGGCTGGACAGGGCTTGGAGCAACCTGGGATAGTGGAAGGTGTCCCTGCCCATGGCAGGGGGTGGAACAGGATGAGCTTTAAGGTCCCTTCCAAGCCAAATCATTCCATGATTTTGGTCCAGAACTAGCTGGTGGTTAGCTGGCTTTGCCTCTCTAGAGCTGGTGTTATTTCTGTGTAAGGATTTGTATCAACCACCCTAGTGCACTAATTTATAATTTCAAAAAATGTGGATGTGTAATTGGGGCAGAAATTTGAGTAAATGGAATGAAGAAATCACATTGTCACAAATTTTGCATTATTTATATTCATTTTGGAACGCTGGCAGAATATAAATGTCAGGCTGGGAGATTCATGCTCTCAGTGAAGAAAAATCAAAGATTTATCACAGGGCTAATCTTCACTTTGAATAGTGTTTTAGCTGGCCCACTTCATAAAGGGACAAAGCAAGGCAAGGGAAAAGGTCCAGAAATGGCAATGATTAGAAGCTCTGGAAGAGGCTTCTGTGTGAGGAGGGATGGGAATACTGGAGTTAATTAATACACGAGGCCATTTTGACAATCCCCTTCCCCTGTGCTGTATTACAGGTGCTGCAGCAAGGCTCCATGACATTTAAGGGAAACAAAATTCCAACAGATAAAAGGAAATACTTTTCTTAAGGGCTGTAATTAATGCCAGGAGATGATTGCCATGGGATGCTGGGGACAGTATCATTTTAGCTGTGTTCCAAATGAAGTGCTGTCTGCACACTTTGTGCTGTACAAAACAGGCACATTTATAGTAACTGGGATAATATTTTCAAGTTAAACTCGCACTAAATACTTGCTCTCATGTTTCAGGGTACAAATGGATTACTACTTGGAGCTGGGAATGATAGAGTACTTTTTTTCCCTTTGCTGTAACACTGAACCATTAGCCTTTCCCTGAGGAGAGATATTGGTTTAGCTAGGAAGCATGAGGGGGGGGAAAAAAGAGTAATTTGCCAAATATCACAAATGCTGCCTGTGTTGAGTGAGCCAAATGGCCCTAAATGGAAATTGGAAAGTAGTCAACAGAGCTGGGAGAAATACGCACTATCATTAGGTCAGCAGTGGAAGAAGCCTTGGACAGACTTGTGAGAATCTGCATCCTGTTTGTTGTGAGAGGTGCTGGGGGATTCAAGGAGCAGGACAAAGGAAACCTTTCATCCAGGGAAAGTGGAGGGTTTATAAGTGGTAGAAGTTAAGGGGATATGGGACTGGGCTCTTTTGGGGTCTCCTGGCTGCAGCAGAGAGGTCCTACCCCATTTGGAACCCCTGGTGTGGGCTGCCTGCAGCTCCTTCTTGCCCAGCTGGGCTCTCTGGTGGCCAAGGATTTTTCTAACATTTAGTGGGCTTGAAGGGCCTCAGTCAAGTGTTGTGCCATTCTTCTGGGGTGCCAGTGCTAATAAGGGTTGCTCACAGCCAGCCAGTTCAAGTCCAGCTCAGCTGTCCCTGGAGTCACTACAGTGAATAAATTATAGATCAGTACTTATGCCTGACAAACTGTTCCCATCCACAGGAAAACCAAAAGCACTAGAGTGAAAGCAGAACTCACCACTGCATAGATAATCCTAGTCTGGGGAATGCAAGTGAAATCATTACCTGTGGAAAAAGTAGCTCTTTGCTGGGTGATCCATGGATATTTGAGGTGCACGTAGAATCACAGACCCACAGGCTGGTTTGGGTTGGAAAGAACCTTAAAACCCATCCCATTTCACCCCCTGCCATGGGCAGGGACACCTTCCACTAGACCAGGCTGCTCCAAGCCCTGTCCAACCTGGCCTGGAACACTTCCAGGGATGGGGCAGCCACAGCTTCTCTGGGCAGCCTGTGCCAGTGAATAGAACACACCTCTGTTTTGCCCTCAGGATTTTATAGCCTGAGGGTGGGGAGAGACGGATGGAGTTTCAGGCAGAAACTCATTTATTTTAAAGCCTGAAATGAAAACTTTTCAGAAAATTCTTGTTTGAATGATTTAAGGGAAGGGCTTAAATCTTGATCCCTGCATGGAACACCCTGTAGACTCTGCATGTCCAGGTTTTTTGCTGTCTCAAGATGACATAGCCAGGCTTGCTGAACACCTCAGCTCTGGAAGGAAAAGGACCAATGCAGGGTGTCAATGGCACCCATGTGTTTTACCCATGCATGGGGAGGCCACTCTGCTCAACATGAGCTGGGTGCCAGCAGCAGGTTCACCAAAGCACTCTGCCAGGTGTGTTGCCAAAACGAAGGACTGTTTTGGCACATCCTGAAATGGGGGAGGAGATGGATGCTTGGTGCTGTTGAGTCATAAATTACCATTCAAACAGGGATGTGCCAACCCACCAGCAGAGTGAGCAGCTCTCTACATCGAGTGTGGCTGGACATGGCAGGGAATGATGAAAGACAGGCAACAGAGCCCTGGAAGTCACCTGAAATGTTTCTTCCTCCTCTTTGTACACGGGGTCATGCCTGGCCAGAGAAGTCACGAACTCCACAGTCCTCAGGGGCTTCCTGGGCATCTGCAGCAGCCTCAGCTCGCTCAGGACAGTCTGTGCCGCCTCCACAATGCGCCCCTGGGTGAAGCCAGCCGACACCTGGGCGAGGCAGTGCAGGTTCACCAGCTTGGTGAGGGTTCCCCCACCCCGCAGGATGTAGTGCTTCCATAGTGCTGTGCGTCAGGACACGGGAACACAGAGAATGCCAAGACAGGAAGTTAAGGAAAGCAGGAGAAATACATATATTTTAAAAATTTTATTTTGAGACTGAAACAAGAAAATAAGGGCTACCAGTCAGGAAAGCCAAGATTCAGATTTTTTTTTTTGTTTGTTTGCTTTCTTTCATCTACAGATTTTGTAGCATAGAGGCCTTCAGGCCCATTACTGATAATTTCTGGTTGCTAATCAGTACTTTTCACCAAGTCATTAAGTGCATAAAGTGGGGTGACTGTGTGTGTAAAAGTGGAAAGAGCTACTTATATGTGCCTGTGTGCATACACAGAGCCTGCCCAGTGTTCCCATCTGGATGTGCAGAGTTAAGTACCTGTACTAACAGCCTGTTTTTGTTTCTGTGACCCTCATCACAGGTTATTCCTGCTGAACTGAGGGCTGCTATGGGGACTCCACGTCCCAAAGGCTTCCAGCTATGCAAGCATGTGTTGCAAGGTGCAAATTTCTGTGGTCAGGGGTTTGCTTGTTAGTTAAAAGGTGAATCTGGCTGTATCTTTTAGCTGTCAACCTCTGTGACATGAAGGTTTTCCAAAGGGTTGTGAAGTGGCTGAGATTTTGCTTCCAAAAAACTAGGAAGAATACCCACCTTTCGGTAAATTTTATGTTTAGTAAGGGTCTGTTTTAGAAAAACTTATTAAAGCTTTGATGCTGTCTCCCTTTAAAACATTATATGAAAATATTTGGAAAAAAATTAGAAGGATTATGCATGAGAGGCTAAAAGGATTATTGAATGAGCCATACTTGAGTCTGGTGTGCTTGAATACTCATATTTAGCATGAAGATGTTGGGTGGAGGTGCTGGAGAAAACCCTGCCTTATTCTTCCTAGGATTGCAATGTCGATACCACGAGCTCCAGCCCATAACTATTGACAACTCTGCACTGCATTTCTCACTCGAGGAAATTGTGGTCTTCCACTTGAATTGCACTTGTGCTCAATAGATATTGGCTGAACCACTAATTCATAAAAGAGGAATTGATGCACACAAGAGCAAGCACTGCTTCTGCACAGCAATATATTGTGTGCTGCTGCTCCTGCTGCAGGTGTGTAACACAAAGTGCTGCCTTGCTGGGTGATTAATAGCAAGAAATCAGTATAGGATTGTGAATCTTTCAGTTTAATGATTTTCATTGTATATTTACTGTTCCCACTGAGCTTAGATTGGAATACTCTGGTCTGTAACCAGAGGGAAGGCTGTAGTAGACAGGTAGCTGTGCACTGTGGCTATGAGTATTTGTTATGTCATTATTTTTCTGTCAAAACAAGTTTTTCCTTCTCAAATTGGGTGTCAGGCACTGAAAATTGCCAGGATTGGAAGGTGAAGGTCATATTTCCATTGATATTCTTGGAAGGGTGGAGCTGAAGAAAAAGCCAGGCACTGTCTTACATGGGGCAATGTCAAATACTTAAAGCTATGAGTTCAATCTGCTTTAAAGTGCCACGAGTTAACTTTTTGGGGCATTCTTAAGTGTGCAGCTGAAATCCCTTGAGCTGGCCCTTTTTTTTTTGACTCCAAGTTAGTGGTGAGACTCCCAGAATGTGACAGTTCAACCCCCAGAAGTGAACACAGCTAAATTCAGCTGCTATCATCTCCTTTCTCTAGGTTTTATTCGTGTCCCTTATCTCTCAGCAATTTATCAGAGCTGTAACCTAACATGAAACACATGTTCCCTTGCTTGGAGACCATTTCCCAACCACACCAGGAAAATTATGGAACGTGGGAGAGATTTACAAGGTGCTAGGCAGCCAAAATCTGTCTTGGGCTTGCCCAAACCTGCATCACCTTGGTACCTTGGCTGCCTCTGAGGGATGCAGGATGAAACTGGACTGCACAATGTGTTTGTATGAGTTCTGTAATGAGGTGGCTGTGTGCACAGGGCGAAGTACTACTGTGTGACAAGCTCCCTGAGCCAAATGTGTTTTCCTTTACTGCAGACTTCAGGGTGCTCAAAATCTAAAAAAACCCCTGCATTCCTGGAGGTTTATCTTATTAAACCATTTTACATGGCTGGAAAAAGCCCCACTGTTTTCCTTACAAGCTTTGAGTCTCAGTATATGGAATACTCAATGAATTTGTCACAATTTGGGAGGGCTTGTCTATCACTGTAAACATTTGATAGACCAGACATGCAAAATCTTGGATGCTCATGACCTCTCAGTAGAAAAAGTGGAATTTGGCAGTGAGAAAATTCAGTCCTGCAGACACAGTTTTGTTTTGGAGAGGCCCAGAAGTTGTGTTGTTTAGAGTATGGGAAACTGGAAATGCAAACTGGAAACAGAAATTCAGAATCCCTGTGTAAAAAAGTAAAAGCTTAAAATAGAAAATACGTGCTGAAATAGGATCTTATGCCTCATACAGGGGGGAAACCAGCTCGGGCTGAACTTGGTGCACACTAAACTCACGGAGAAATGTTAATCACTGCTGAACAGTATTTTAAACTTTTCTCCCAACTTCCACTTCTATTACTTGGTCTTTGGGGTAGCCTGCATTGATTTAACCTAAATTTTCATGATTTGAGACACACCAGGGGCATGACTTGAGTTTAAGGCCAGTTCTGAGGATAACTAGACAATAAGCACGGATTTTAAACAGCTGGAATAACCACGAGGACGACTTGAAATACTTGCCAAATCTTGAAAGGTAGTCAGGCTTAGGAATGAGAATGATTTTCTGGTAAGCTTTGAAGAAAGGTCCCGTATTGGCTTCGAAGGGCCGGGAGGTGGTTCCCACAAGCAGCATTCTGTCCTTGGCTTTCACAGCCCTCAGGAACTGGGGCAGGATCTTTCCCAGTCGTTTGGCCCTCATCTTCACGTAAATACAAGGAGGAAAGAGTTGTTAACGATTCTGACAGCTCAGAGTTAGTGAGGTGGGGTTGTACCTGCTGCCTGCAACAGCATTTTGGGGGTTTCTTTAGTAGTCAGGTTGCATTTGGTATGAGCGGATGAGATAGCAACTCAAGCAGGAAGATTCTGCCTCCTCAAAGTCAGGTAAACACTTCTGTTTTTGTGGGTTTGTGCCATTGTCTTTCACTAATGAATTTGCTGGTCTTGTTATTGGAGGCAGCAAGGAAACAACTCATTTAAAAAAGGAAATCCTCATTTCCGTTGCAAGGAGAAATATTGCATGCACCCGCACACCTGATGAACCTCAACAGGTAGAAAATTGTAACCTAGTGTGGAATCCTCCCAGCTCTTGAAAGTTACGGCTTTCTGACTCCTAAGTGTGAAAGTACACTCCCTATTTTTTTTGCTGTGATTTCTACCTTGCAGAGACTCTGAGAACACACATTTTTGGAGCTCAGGGTTCATTCCTTTGCAATCATTTACAACTTGACTTTATAACACATATTTAACTACTACTTACAGGACAGATAAGTATTGAGTAAAACCTGTTATTGGACAGTTATATTTGATAATGTTCAAGTGAATATTGCCTGGAGAAGCCTGATCAAATTGCTGTGGTGTCACTCGACTGTTTATAAAGCTGTAAGTGGATCACTGGGTGAGGATAGTCCAAAAGTCCAAGGACTCAGAAATGATTGAGGCTTAACATCCAAGTCACCAGCATTCACTTGAGAATTTTACTCTGTAGCTCACCTTATGATTTATTTGTTGTATTATTTTCTTTCATATATTTGCCTGTGTAGTAGGCAGCTCCCTGAAAAACTTGAACTTCCATATCAGATCAGCCTTCCTTATTATCAATAAGGAAAAAACCATGTCCTGCAAACCTCCTCAGCTGAAAGGCAATAATAAATCCCTGTGAATCTATGCTGCATGTACAATCCTCATGATCCAGTTTTTCTGTTGTCTGCAGTAAGACAGCTGCAGAAAGGAGACAAAGCTCTGTTTTTTTGCAGGGAAAGCTGTGTTGGAGGGGAAATTGGGAAATCAATAAGATTTCCCAAAAGTTTTGGGGTAGAGTAGCACTTTTTTTTTCCGTGAATAAGCTTGTCTTAACACAATACATCTGTTTGATCAGTCTTTTTAGTCTCATAGTCATGCTATGCATTTTACCAAGTGTGCTAATTGCTTAATTGAGGTAATGAATTGAGCATGTCTTAGCCCCAGGGCTGAGGGCCCCCCTTGGGGCAGGGGCCTGCTGCTGGCCAGGATGACACAGCCAGCTCATATTTTTGCTCCTGGATGATCTATTCCTCAGACACTTGCTTTTCTGAAGGCTGAGCTTAGCTTATCTTTTAGGATGGGGCTCGGAGCAACCTGGGCTGGTGGAAGGTGTCCCTGCCCATGGCAGGGGGTGGAATGAGATGAGCTTTAAGGTCCCTTCCAGCCCAAACCATTCCATGGTTCTCCAAAATTCTAGCACTCCAAAGGAAGATTCCTCAGACTGCCACTTAACTCTGCCTGTCCCTCTAGTTTCAGGCTCTCTCGTCCAAATATTGGCCATGCTGTGATCTATTTTGGATGTGTGTGATTCCCAGCCTGGAGCCAATACACTCCCACCAAGGGAAGAGACCTTTTGTTAAATGCCTGCAGGCCTTGGGATGTGATGAAAGGGGCAGAGGTGACTGGACTCTGAGGTGGGCAGGACAAGGGGTTTTTCTATGCTGATGGCTAAGCAGACAAGGATCGTGAGTAGTCCAGACTGTTTTTGCCCCCTAATCTTAATTTTAATTTCCATCTGCACTTTCTGTCAAGGTTTGAGCCCAAGAGAAAGGTTCCCTGTTTTCATGAGGGCCACTAAGGGCAGTGATCGCTTTTAACCCATCACCTCATCCAGCCCCTGCAGAAGGAGCAGCCCCATCCAAGGTGACACTGTGGTGCCTTTCCAAAATACAGACCTGTGGCCACCTCACAGACACCCTAAGAAAAAAGGTTTAATTTTTTCACATAGGGAAAGCAAAATATTTTGCAGGCAACATCAATCCAATCAGGATTTGGGGTGACTTGCTCCCTCCCTGCTGTGCTGGTTTTGTTGCTGTGACTCTTGGGCAGTGTTTTAATTTTCTTTCTAATGGGGAAGCTACACAAGAGAGGAAGGAGTGGAAGCAATGGCATTAGGACTCCTGGGAGCCCAAAGAAAATAATCTGCAATTGTAACTATTTAACATAGGCTCTTTGTTTTTGCAGTGGAAATTTATCCTTGTTACTTTATTGTTCACTTTGGCTCCATCCAATTTCTCAAATTAATAGTGCTGAACCATTTAAGCTCATCTTGACTTTTAGCTTCTTGCCTCATATTTTGAAATTCTCCATTATTCTCTTTTACTTTCCAATCCACTGATGAGCAGTGACTGGACTATTTTTAAATAAAGCAAGGATAGGTGGAGGAGAGAAATGTGACCTCTTGGGGGCTCTTAAGAAGTCACAAGACTCTCCTAAAAGCAAAAAAAAAAAAATATTAGTGAGACAAGCTATTATCAAGCAAGCTTTGGCAGGTCTGGTCATAGTGCTAAGCTAAGAAATGCACTTGTTCTTTTGTGTGGGATGTAGTGCAACAGGAGAAATTATCTGCACTGAAATAAAGGAGCAACTCACTTCTTCTTCTCCCTTCTGCCCTCCTTTAGAAAATATTCTCTCTGTGTTTCCAATCCACACGACTGAAGGCTGCAATGTCTTGCCCACCTAAGAGAAAATGGGGGAGAAAAGGCAAGAAGTTGATTAAAACAGCTACAGTTTCATATCTGGGAGCCTATCATTGTGCTTTTCAATCCATATTTCAGCAGCTCAATTAGCCTGGTTTATTTTTTTCCCAGGAATGTTCAGCACTCGTGGACAGCACTGGCTCTGCTCAGCAGCCTTGGCAAATCCAACTCTTTCTAGTTAGGAATGGGGCATTAAGAGCCTGCCCCAAATTGGATCATTTTGTCTGCTATGCTTATCTTTCATGTCTCACCCCAAATTCAGTTGCAGTTGTGCAACGGGAAGCCTGGATTTGGAATTCAATGGCAAATCCTAGTCCAGCAGCAGCTTTAGGCAGTAAAGATGGGGAGGCAGGCAAGACATGGCTGTTGTACTAATCTTTAAGCTAAATAGGTTGGTATGCAATCTTTTGGTGTAAAACCCAGCATTTAATTTGCAGGGAGCCCAAGAATTAACAGGGAAGCTGCTAAAAATGAAGGGGGGTGTGTGTGTGTGTCTACAAATGGGTTTTCCAGCTCCAAAGTCAGAGGCACTATACCTCTGCTTCACAGCAGGATGGCAGCAATGCTACAGGCTTTTCCACGGCCTGCACTCTTCCCCATTGCTATAGAAACGCCAGAGGTTGAGACGTTCTGCTGCCAAATTTTAATCACTTTCCAGTAGCTCTCAGAGCTGCTGAGTTTGCTCAGCAACAAAAGTGATGGCTTGAGGAGTCCATGGGTAACGAGAGAGACACACAGCATCCTTCTGTCCTGCTTTTTTTTTTTTTTTAATTCCCCCTAGTTGAGACTGCTGCTTCCAGGAAGGAAGCTTACAAAATCCATAGGCTGTGTACATCATAAGCTCACGTCTGACTGACAGCCAGGCAGGAAGGATTAAGTTGTGAGCGTGGTTCTGCACAGCGCTGCAGTTCAGTTTTGTGGATGTGTTTCAAAAGCACCAAGTGTGTGAGTGTGTGTCTGTACAGGAAAAATGGACTGAAGGTGGGGAAGAGGGCTGTGAATGAGGGCTGTTCAATTTGCTGTGCGGGTGACGGGGTGAAGTGGAAACAATGGCACCTTCAGTGTGTGACACTTTTATTTATGGTAACTGGTCAGTCCTACAATGTGTCAAGTGATACCGCCAAGTCCAGAACAGCTGGATTGTAGAATCCTGGAATGGGGTGGGTTGGAAGGGACCCTAAAGATCATCTCATTCTACTCCCCTGCCATGGGCAGGGACACCTTCCACTATCCCAGGTTGCTCCAAGCCCCGTCCAACCTGATCTGGAACACTTTGAGGGGTGGGGCAGCCACAGGGTGCCTGGGCAACCTATGCCAGGGCCTCACCGCCCTCACAGGGAAGGATTCCTTCCCAATATCCCATCTAACCCTGCCCTCTGGCGGTTTGAAGCCATTCCCCCTTGTCCTGTTGCTCCAGGCCCTTGTAAAGGGTCTCTCTCCCTCCTTCTTGCAGGTTCCCTTTAGGCACTGGGAGGGGCTCCAAGGTCACCCCGGAGCCTTTTCTTCTCCAGGCTGAACAATCTCAGTTCTCTCAGCCTTTCCTCATAGCAGAGGTGCTTCATCCCTCTGATCAGCTTGGTGCCTCCTCTGAACTCCAACCGGTCAATGCCCTTCCTGAGCTTTTTCCTTTGTTCAAAGGCAGGATCTCAAATATTTAGTGTTAACAAGGAGGATTTAAAAAATAAAAACAACTTATCAGAAAAGATAATATGAAAATCTTGCAGGAACTGATGTATGGACTTGGCAGCTATGGGAATGCTTTCCTGCATGTACAGCTTGAGGGGTAACACTTATTCCAGGAGTGTGTTGAGCATACAAGCTGGAATGTGGTGATAGATTAAAACTGTACAGCAGTAATAGCTGCCATTTGAAGGCTGGGTGCTATTCCTGTTTATCCATTTCCAGAGGTGTGCTTGGCACGTTGTGAAACCTCCACACATTCCTCTCCACCTGCAGAGCACAAGATACATTGAGAGAGGGTGCGTTGTGGCTGTCTTTGGGCTGAGCTGTGCAGCAGCCTGAGACGCAGGGAATTTCTGCTGGATATCCTGCTAGTCGAGGGCTGGGATACCTATGGAAAAGACAAGCCAGTCCTACTGATTTGCACCTGCATTTGCACGTCCCTGGGCAGCCTGGTCCAGTGCCTGATGCCGCAGTGTGATGTGACAGGGAAATCAGGGTTAGGGGGAAGGGGACAGAGGCTACAAAAGCTGCTGGCAAAGGTTGAACTCTGCTTGTGCCCTTCAAAGGGAACCTTGTTGTTCTTTTGGTGGGGTCACCACAGGCTGGAGGTGCAAATATTCCTTGTTTGGCTTTGGAGATGGTTTCTGTGGTGAGCAGTACCACTCAAATACAGCCTAAAGTTAAAAATCGGACTATACTTTCATTTTAACTCTTACAGAAGAATGCTCACTGTTGTCACACCTTTCATCTTTTTGTCCTCTTTATTTCCCCTCTGAGTAAGACAAAACATAACGAATAACCTAAATTTTGGCTCTTAAAGATAATTTCCTGTGTTTTCTGTTTTGAAGTGAAAATCCAAATGTAGAAAATGGCCTGCGTATATTTGTTTCCCAGAGAAGCTGTGGCTGCCCCATCCCTGGAAGTGTTCCAGGCCAGGTTGGACGGGGCTTGGAGCAACCTGGGATAGCGGAAGGTGTCCCTGCCCATGGCAGGGGAGTGGGACTGGGTATTCTCTAAGGTCCCTTCCAACTCAACCCATTCCATGGTTCTATGATTTTTCTGGTGTTGGCAGACATTAATATGACCGATTGAATGCACTGTGTCTGGGCCTGGCTGTTTCTTTTAAAGACTGATCAGACACCCAGAATCCATCAGCATCTCATTTGAATTGTTGGCAGATACGTAGCAGACTGTGTATCCCCCCATGAAAGTGCTCCATTTGAATTATCCATGGACAGTTTGAATCCATGGATAATTAAATGCACTGTACATAATTAATTTGTAATTGAAATTTTATTAGCTTTGCTGCAATTCCACAATTTGTTGGAGCTGCCAGCAGATGGCCCCTTAACCCTTCTAATACCACACTGAGATTTGCTCTTCAGGAAAATCATTATGGGGAAAAAAACAAACCCCTCATCCTGCTGTCAACAGTCATCAAAGATCAAACAGCACTTTTGAAAGCCTTGGGTTCAATTTTTCAAACTTGAGAGCCAGAGTTTAACAGTTAAATCGTTACACTTGAAAATACAGAAATTTGATTCTTGCCTGGCACATGTGCACAAGGCTCCTCCAAACTTGAAGGATTTGCTGGAATTTTTTTTTTTAAAGGCCCAAGACTTTCTGGGAACTCAAGTTATTGCTTAAAACTGCTCAGTGCTCTGTAGTTTATACACCCAGGAATGCTTCAGAGCAACAAAATGCTGAAACCTGTGATTAGACCTTATCAGTGGCAGCCTCACCAGGTAAATACTCCAGTGGTACAGTGATGATGCCACTGTGTTCAGGTTTGTTAGGCAGAAAATTACTTCCAACAGGATAAATTGAATTTTTAATGTGAGAGTAACACCAGTTAAAGCTGCTTTCTCACAGAAATAACTGCATATTTGAGCGCTGGTGATACTTAACACTTCCAGGTTCTAAGGATTCCAGCAGGCTGAGCTGCACCAGGAGAAAAGAATTGCTTTGGATGCTGGAATAAAGACTGATGGTACTGTTCCCAAATTTTAGAGACCTTTCTCAGTGTACTGGGGTAAGCTGTACCTGGCTCTTCAGCCTGCCAGAAGAACGGTCTGGCTGAAGGGACAGTGCAGCAGTCGTTATGAACAAATGAACATGATTCAGTGAAAAAAAAAAATTAATGGCAGACTTCAAAATTATGTTGCCTCTAAATGTTGGGATTGTATCATTTAGTCTTAAATAAACTCCACTGTAGTCGGTTTTTTTTTGTTTTTTTTTTTTTTGTGTAACACTTGTATAATGTTACAACCCTGACTTGCTAAAGAGCAGAACCAAAGAGCCTGATAAGAGTCCCCCAGCACTGACGGTGTTGAAATATTTCTGGAGCTTTGTGCCCTGCAAAGCCCCTGGCTCGGAGGAGCTGCTGCACAGCACACACAGCTTCCCTGCTGGCATTTCCTCCTGGCCACCTCCTTCCCAACCTTTTAGCCTGGTCAGCGTTGCACTAATAATGTTTTCCCAAGGGTGGCTTTGGGCACAATGTGCTCTCTGTGTGCTGCTGCGGCCCTGGTGGAGGGGGATGAACCCCTGAGAGGGGCTGTCTCCCTCTGGTAGTGATTAAGCTGATGGCTGCCTTATGCTGCAGTGCTTGTCATTTTTATTGCCTTGGAGCTAAGCCTCAGGAACTACCTGCGTTTTCACACTTCTGTGTCATTGAGTTGTGCATTCTGCCCTCTCTCCTCGATCCTTTCTGGGTCTGACTTTGTTTCCATGCATCCTTTGCTACCCTCGCACCTTTTCTGTGAGCTGTTGCACCTCAGTGGTGTTTTATGGGATCAGGGGAGAACCAAACCATCCCTTGGCACAAGCTGGCAGAGAGCTCCACTGAGATTAGGCTGGGAAATGGGGCTTAATTGAAATGGTCCAGTGTTCAGGTTTGTGCTTGAAGGGTGAGTTTTGTTTCGGGGGGAACTTCTGGGAAGTGCTTCTCTATTGGAGACAGATCCTCTCCTTTTGCTCCGAAGCAGAGCTGACCTGGAAGGCTTTGCTGTGTCTTTATGGAGAACACAAGTGCTCAGGCTTGGTGTTTGCAGCCTCCTTCAGTAGTTTTCCTATTCAATATCAATCTCCCTTACATTTCCTCTGAATAGGCAGATTGAAATGTTGGTGTTTTCCTGCTCTGGTATGAGAAGTCATTTCCTCTGAATGACATTAAAATGCCTGCCTCGAGTAACACTCAAGCCTCTCTTGGATCAAGGCTGGTGTGTCTCTTGCAAATTTCCTCCCTGAAAAAGGGAGGGGGAAAGAAAAAAGAATTTGGCTTTTGCATCTGAAACAAATTAAAGTTTCATTTTCCCCCTCCCCTTGCTATTCACTTGTTTAGGGCGTCTCCCACGAAACAACTGCCAGCAGCCAACACTCAGTTATGGAAGGAAAGTTTCCTAATGGTTGTTTTATGCTCTCCAGAGTTTCCTTTCATTACAGAAATGCTTTTGTTTGCACATAGGATAGGTAATCAAAAGTGTGAGGTGACTTCACCTTTATCACAGAGCACCATTAATCCTTATGTACAAAACCCTGGTGTTTAACAGTGGTTATGTGGATCGTGAGATAAGAGAGAAAGAACTGTCATGTTTCCTGTCATTCACTCACAACTCTTGAGTGGAAGGTCTGTATTCTGCTTGACTAACTCTCCATAAAGGCACTTCTGGGAAGCTGGAATAGAGAGCTTGCTGGACAACAGTCACAGTTGCTGTTTGCAGAAAACCTGCCCAGAAGTGTCTGATCATGGAGATGTAGTGAATTTTCAGTGATCTCTGCACACAGGGCCCTCTAAAAAGGGGGATCTACTGTGGTGGGTCAGATAATAGATTGAGAGCTGTGAATATTAAATATGATATGTCAGCTGCAAGATATCAACTACTTCCATGGCTTGTCTATGTGCCACTGTATAGTGTAGTCTTACCATAATCCAAATAACCAGACTTTTTGTACCACAGTGAAAAATAAACTTTTTAGGGGGGGCAAACACCATCAGTCAGCTTCCTCTTATCAAGGAATTTGTTTTGAATGTGTCTAGCCCTTGTGTCTTCTTCAGCTTGGGTAACAGTAAATTCCTGCAAATCAGGATATAGGAGACTCCTTAGCCTTTGATTCCTTGTAAAACTTTTTCCTTAATACATAAACAATTTTCCTTGTTGCAACTTGTGCAACACTGCTTCTTGTCCTATCACTGTGCGCCTCTGGGAAAAGTCTGACTGTTCTCTGCAGTATCCCATGAAGCTCCTGAAAACAGGAGTTAAACTCCCTCTCACTGCAGCCTTTTTTAAGCCTGAAACAATTGGATTTGTCCAGCCTGTCTCACACACTCTGGCTCTCTTATCTCCATGGCTCTCCTTTGGACCTGCTTGTCAATGCTTGTCTTTAGCAGGGTAACTCAATACTTGCAGTGTCCAGCCATGGTCTCATAAATGCCCAATAACAGGGGATAATTAATTACTTTATGAAGTTGCCTGTACCCTTGGTGATATAGGCCAGTATTCGGCTGAGTTAGTGCTGCGTGGACTTGAGTACCAGAGAAAGGGGAAATGAGGCAC
Organism: Atrichornis clamosus; assembly: GCA_013400975.1. Lineage (NCBI taxonomy): Eukaryota > Metazoa > Chordata > Aves > Passeriformes > Menuridae > Atrichornis > Atrichornis clamosus. The sequence continues at coordinate 40,915 of WBMZ01004796.1, forward strand.
ATTTGGCGTTGTTGAGAATAAAAGAAGGTGGATTGTAATTGCAGAGGTGAGAACCTATGTGGGTGGAGTATTGTTTCCAGCCTGGCTCTGAGAACCTACAGAATCTGAGCTGACACCCTCAGCAGATTGGATGTATTGGTGACTTGGGCATGGGGACAGAAGATTATAGGAAGAGGTGAAACAACCGAAGGAAGTGGGAGTGCAAACTGAACACAGTTGATTTAACAATGCTAAGACAGGCCAGGGTTGTGTCATAGAACCACAGACTGGCTTGGGTGGGAAGGGACCTTAAAGTTTATCCAGTTCCACCCCCTGCCATGGGCAGGGACACCTTCCACTATCCCAGGTTGCTCCAAACCCCGTCCAACCTGGCCTTGGACACTTCCAGGGATGTGGTGTCCTGGTTGGACACTTCCAGGGATGGGGCAGCTACGGCTTCTCTGGGCAACCTGTGCCAGGGCCTCCCCACCCTCACAGGGAAGGATTGAACATGCAGCTGATGCACCTCTTGGAGAGAGATTCTGTGCTCTGTTGTTAAAGAGGCAGAGTTTGAAGCAGTGCTGCTGCTGTAGCAGTGGGAACAAGTCAGCGTTTGATAAGCAAGTGCCTGGGCAGCCCTTATTCCATGTGATTGTGAGCAACTCCATCCAGTAACTCACAGAGGTCACCAAAGTGTTACTGTCTTCTGTAAGAGCTGAAGTAGAGAAGTAAGCCTGGACTGCTCCCCATGATTTTAGGGGAGCGCTTGGATAATGTCTCCATTTGTTTTTAAGTGGAAAATGTAAGAGTGCCTGTAGGCACACATACACGTGTGTGTGTGTGTGTGCGCATACTTATCAATGTGTATAGATACACATTTTATGTATGTTCCTGTTGTTGTACACATTCATTATATGCATATTGCTATCTTCAGATGGAACCCTGTCCAGGAGTAAAGAGGCTGCCCTCATTTCTTCTCTGCTCAAAGTCCTTGTGCTCTGGCAGGGACTACGTGATGGAAAGGCCAGCGTGTGCTGTGCCTGCAGCCAGACATGAGCTCTGCCACTGATGAGGGCAGAGAAACACAGTGAGAAAGGTGAAATGTGCAGAGGAGAGGGACTGTTAGCTCAGTATAACGGCACTGACTCGTGTCAGGGAGTGCCAGGCCTGGGGTTAGTGCTACAGCATCAAAGGTGTGCAGGACCACAGTGCTGTCGCTCTTCCCTTGGCACCGGGGCCCTCAGGGACTGCTTTGCTTTTGAAACATGGCTTTCCTGGGGATGGAGGCACCTGTCACAAAACCTGCTCTAGAGACTGGATTGAATAAGATACAGCTGATAAATCCCCAGCAAAGCCAATTTCAGTAGAACTCTGGCACTGGAAAAATACTGCGTTTTGCTTTTTCCTAATTTTTTTTGTCTGGAAATGTTTACCAGCCTCTTTCTGGAGCAGAAATGCTGAGGACTTGAAATGTGAAAGAAATCCTGCCAGGATAGTGTCCTTTTTTCTTTTTTTTTGAAGAGGGTTTGGACTATGTTCTTCACAGTTCATATGCCTTCCTTCATTTCCAGTCTTCTCATACATTTCTGTTCCTGTAATCCTGAGCTAGGATTCCTTCTTTTGAAAAGCTTGCTGATAGGTAAACAGAGAGCAATATAGGGGAGAGAGCTCTTCCACAGCAACAGCCCCAGAGAGGAAATTTCTGACCACCCCCAGCCTAGCATTTGATTAAATGCTGCATGACAAGCATTCCTAGCTGATGTGCACATAAACAGAGAACAGAATTTTCTTTATCTGTTCTGCTTTTCATATTCAAGGTAACACAAAGCTCACATAAATGTTAATGTGAAAAATATGGCTGCTCTAAGTGATTTCTCCAGGGCCATGAAATCCTCTGCAGAGGTGCACACACTGGCTGTCAACAAGTTCTGTTTCACAGAACCACTGAGGTTGGAAAACACCTTTAAGATCAAGTCCAACCTTTGACTTATCACCACCTTTCAACCAGACCAGAGCTCTGAGTGCCATGTCCAGTTGTTCCTCCAGGGATGGGGACTCCACCACCTGCCTGGACAGCCCCTTCCAAGGCCTGACAACCCTTTCCATGAAGAAATTCCTCTTGATGTTTTGAACACTTGAAGGCAGGGAAGGAATTTCAAATTGAGTTGAGCAGCCTTGCCCCAAGGTGTGTATGTTCCTCGTTAGGGAGAAACTGCAATTCAATTCCTTGTTTGTCCCACAAAGGATGTGATGAACTGGACCAACCTAGTAGAGAATTCCCCAAGACACAATACCTTGAGAATCATGTGAAGCATCATTACCATGCCCTTCTTGCCTGGATATTTCCCAACAATGTTGGATGGAGTTAGGTTGAAGAGGTTGGCTCCTGTTTCTGTGCAGATGGCATGGACCAACATTTTCTTTCCAACACCAGTGGGTCCAGCCAGTAACATGGATTTCACCAGGGGAGCGTTCTCACGGACGGTTTGGGAACCTGTAAAAAGTCATAAGGCACCATTATTGCTTTCATTTAAGTCTGCCATAAAGGTAATGGAATGATTCCTCCTTTTTTATTCACTGTAAATAATTTATAATGTGAATTAATTGTTTCCTTACTAGGGCACGAGTGCTCTTGATTTCAATTCTGCATAACTCGAGCTGTGACCCCAGCAGATTTAACATCCCTGTTTGGAGCACGACTCAACCACCCTTTTTTGTACCTTCTGATGGGAAAACTTCAGCTTTAAATGGATGTGAGCTAAAAGAATGATTTTGAGACCAGGGCAAATGCGAGTGCCAGGGTTGCTGTGCTTCCCTTGCTGTGCCTGCAGCAATGACTGCTCGGTGTTTCTGACTCTGTCTCCATGGCTGCTCCAGGTAAATTCATCCTGGGCTGTAAGAAATATGATCCATCACCTGGGAAAACCTAGCAAAAATGCCTGCATTGGGAAAGCACGACCACAGACAGATTGAGGTGGTCGATGGGGATGGAACTTGTCTTCCCTGCAGCTCTCACTGCATGAATTAGGGACAGGTGAACTTCCAGAGATGGAAACAGCAGGAAATGTCAAATGCTTTATCTGTGCCCACTGGGAGTCCAGTAACATCTTTGCCTCGATGCCTAAAGATGTCCTGTGTCAATATGTGGTTACACATATCTGAAAATTTGTGTGAGCATCCACTACCTCTGGAGGTCTCTGAGACTGGTGTCCATCAGACTGGGGGGGGAGACTGGCCCCAAAGGTGAGGGGCTACAGAGGGAGCCTTTGGCTTAGCCTGGAAAAGTCCTCTGGGTTAAGAGGGACTGCTGGTATTTAAAACAAATCCAATCAGGCTGCCTAAGTGTGTCCTAATGGTTTAACATCCCAAATAAATGAGAGTGAACTGAGCACAGAGATGAATGCCATTATTTCAGCACGGTGCAGGATGTAGGGAAGTTGTCAGCCACCCAGGCTTTATTAATATTTGGTCATTCCATACCAATCTATTACTATTACACATAGATTTATTACGAAGGGGGCAGCAGACTCCTCTGTAGTTAAAGATGAAGTATAGCTTCTACTATTCTTTCTCCTTTCAGCTGCTTATAATTTTCTTAATGCCATTTAAGCTGGGGCTTTCCTTGCCATCAGGTGCCTATTTTGAGAAAAACTTTCCCTTCTATAATACACAATTATCTAATGATGAACTAGTTTGGAGACCAATTAAGTAAAATGTCATCCGTAACATCTCACCCCAGAGGTGAAACCATTCCTGTGCCTTTTTTTTTGGCTCATGTAATCTCTTTTGTTACTCAAAGGCATTTTTCAAACTGCTATTGCAAGTACCTTTTTGTTTGTTTAACTAGTCTAGGGTCTCCTCTCCCTAGAATTTTTGCCAGTTGCATAAATGGCATATAATTAATGGGTTCTCTTGATTCAGGGGTGTCTCTTGATTTCCCTAGATTATTAGGTGGTGTTAAAACATAACTTTGGAGGAGTTATGGGAAACGTGAGATACATTGTGCAGACAGGGGTAAGTGCTGAGCTCTCTCAGCTGATTGCAGTCAAATTTACAGCCACTCCCTGAGGGCTTACCCCAAATCAGTTGAGGCTGTTCCAGGTGGGAAGAACCCCACCCAGGTCGAGGAGAGAATAACCGGAGCACTGGCCTTGGGAAGGAATGGAAAGGGGAGGGAAAAGCAGAAGCTGTGTGCCAGCTTTGTTCCGTTTGCCAGGATGGGAGGTGGGAAGACATTGGTGATTTTGCCCTCTAAAGGGGATCAGCAGACAATGACACAGCCTGGGGGAGGATATGCCGAGTTAAAATCTCCCCAAGATCCAATCAGGAATGGAAAAGGATGCAAGTGAAGTGCTGAGGCTGAAAAATCCAATCAGGAGTGGAAAGGGACACAAACGAGGTTTTGAGTAAAGGCCCTTGAGACACGCACTTCTTGCAATCACTAGAGTTTGGCATAATGCCATTCCCAAGTAAAATATGGGATAGATTTTACATTAAAAGCAAACAACCTGACCCAGCAAAGCCTTGCTAGATATTGGCTAAGTCTGGCATTAAAACTGCAAGGGCATTTACAAGTGTTCTCTGTGAGGTACAAGATGTATTCAGACTAATTCCTTAACTGATTGCATTGTGCAGCACTGAGTAACATTAGCCAGCTTGTAAAAGGTAAATTGCAACCTTAGCCCTTCCCTTAACTTGATTAATTTTGATCACTGGAGCTTGTTTTAGCTATTATCTTTCCCAAGTGGTTTCCTTTTATGTGCTGCCATTCACAAACTGTTGCCATGCAAACAGAGATGGGCAGGGGAGGCGATACCTGACCGTGGCACGGGCACGCTCCTCCCTGCACTATTAAAATGATACAGCCTTCACTCAGAAGGCTTAATTGAAAAACAATTAGACTGCAAAATACTTTAGATTACCACTAATCAAGGCCTGTCAAAGCCAGTACAAATGCATGTTTCTGACAGGAGGCAAAGCCATTGTGTTGTGCCCTCTGGGAATTGTCGGTGTGCTCTTACCCAGGGGCAATATTCCGTACAGTGCCACGAGCTGTCTGACTTGTGGGCTTGAGGGCATGGGCTGGGCACCTGGCTCAGGAGGGATGCTCCTCAGACAGTCATAGTAGCCTGTGAGGAGGAAGCAGGAGATTAATAAATGTGACCCTGTTGTTATAAAAAGCATAACTCGGGGAATGAGGAGCTGCCACGGAACAGGGATACAATGCACACTCAGCAAACCCAGGACTCTCCAGGCACAGGGACTCAAGCTGGGCAATATTCTTGTGGAATGTGGCCATGAGAAAGGTGAACTGCAAAGGAAAATCTTAAGTTAAACAGGCTGTAGGCTTTCCCTTCCAGGCTGTGGAAGTTGTTCAGCAGAGCAGTCGGTCTCGGGTAACCTTTTAAAGAAACTTTGTGGAGAAGAATCATTAGCAGCGCCATAAATCACGCTGCTGGCAAAGGATTTCTGGATTTGGGATTTTGCAGGGCTAGAATCCCAGTGAACCATGTGCTCTCAAAAGGATTTCAAAAAGGGGGAAAAGCTATTTTAACAAGCTTTTCCCTGGCTATGTCCCATCTCAGCTCCTCTCTGTGTTAGACGTGCAAGCGTGTCACCTAATTTGGTGGGGCTCTCTGCTTTGCAGTTCACCCTTTTTTCCCCTCCTTTTGTTCAAAAAAACCTCCACAAAACAACCCAAGAAAACTAAAAATCCCTGATGTGAACTGAAACGATTTAATCTTGCCTTGGCTCTTGTTACAGAGCTATAATCACGTTGCTTGCCCTGTCAAAGTCCATATACAAGACATGTTGGAGAACAAAGATCCAGGAGGATGGGCCACAAGCAGGAAAACTACTTGTGATGTAGTCAATGATTATTTTTAGCATAAATTACATGTCATTATGGTGGATATTATTGAAAAATAATAGTATATTATGTTTTACTGGAGATAAAAAGGGAGAGGGTGAGAGGTCTCTGGAGCAGAGGTAAATTAGCATTGGTTGAGAGAGAAAGTGGAGGTGTAATTTGGGGGCAAAAAGGCAGACAAGCCCTGGTGCAACTGGCCCCTCCCCTCTGAAGAATAAAATTCATTTCAGGTTTTATCTTTTATTTAAGGAGAAATCAAAAGAACTGGATAGGAATTAATCTTCACAGATTTAATTAGAAGGCATCAAAGGGTTTAATTGCAACTGAACATAAATCACAGTGGATATTCTCTGACTAATTTAGATAAGGTCACCAAGAAAATTAGTTCAGTGATGTCAGTTTGTCATACAGGGGGGACATTTCAGTGCCTTACTGGCTGTGTAGCACAATTCCACTCTTTGTCCTTTCCCCAGGAACTGGAAGTGACCTTCCTTAGGCTTCAGCCCTGTAAGACTGAACACATGAGGACTTATTTCTCTGCAGGCTTTGACTGTGTCCTTGGACCCTTCAGGAGAGTTTTTCTGGATTTAAAAAAATTGTTGAAGATGTTCTGTTTTAAAAACATTTGTGGTGGGGGAGTTTTTGTGGGACAAAAGTGACCTTGATGGGTTGGGAGAACAAAGGAAGAATGAAAATCTTCCTTTACTTCATGGTCTTTAATGAGCACAAAATGGATGGGACACTTAATTTAGAGAATTAACAATTCTTCAAAAGAATGGGCAAAGGCTCTGGAGGCTGTGAACTGGTGCTTCTAAGAGTTTATATAAACATGGAATCTAGAGGTGATATAAGAGAATCTGGCTTTTCTGGCTTGGACACAAGTACTAAAAGCCTGTGGCATTGCTGCTTCTGGATGGCTGCAAATTCAAATCATGGCCTTTGAAACGAATATTGGGGTTTTTTTGCTGTTAAGCTGCTGTGATTTCACCGTGTCACCAAATCTTTGTGGAGATGCAGTCTGAAAATGTGGGCTTTGGGGTTTTTTTACCCCTTTTTTCTGTGTAGAGCACAGACAAGCACGTCTGAGTGCAGTTGCAGGTAACAGAAACCAGACAAGAGGACTGTGAAATGCAGAACTAGGCAGAGACACATCTTACTCAAATCAAGGGCCAGATACGCCTCAGAGCACTACTCAAAGTTCATGGGCAATCAGGGAGGTGCAGGGAAGGGGGTGAGTCTTCTCTGCTGAATGAACAAAAGCTGAAGAAGGTCTGATTTTTGCTGTTCTCTGGGAACAATCCTGCAGGGACTGTGACCCCTGGTCTGTCAGACTGCTGTCTGACTGTCCTGTCAATGCCTGGCAAGGGCTCCTTAAGGAATGTTCTGGTTCTACCCCCCCCCCGAGTGGCTTGTGACACCCAAACCATTCAGGGCTTGAAGGTGTTGGTGCCTGGAGCTGAACACCAGCTCTGCAAACAGGTCCTGGTTTCAGCAGCAGAAGTGAAAGGTCCTGAGCACCCTGCAGAAACAGACTTGATTTGCATACCTGGCTTTAGATATTCAAAGTCCTGAAAGTGCAATTACTCTTGAACTCAGTCTTGACTGCAAACAGGGGTCAGTGAACATGGAATGGCTGGAGGTTTGCCTAGATCAAACACCATATTAGCTGTGAGAGAGGTACTTTACCAATATAGTCAGAGAGATTCACAGTCTTGACTTTGATGAGTAATCCTTCTTCTGCAAGTTCCTGGTACAGGGAATCAATGGTCCTACGGCAAGAGACATCATTCAGAAATCATCAGCAAAAGCTCAGTCCTCTCATAACTGAACCAGCTTGAGAGTTATGTTTCCCCAGCTTTATAAATGTACTTTGTGGCTCAGAGATAAAGCTGATTAGTGCCATCAATATGAAATCAATAAGTACAGTTTTCTGTGTGGTGGTGAGGAATCTGTTTCATTCTCTCCCACACTCTGTCCCCCTCTCCTGCTGACTCCATTTACCCATTTCCAGGTGATGCAAGATCAGTTATGACTTGTGTAATGGACTCATTCATTAATATCAATTACTGGGAAATTATTTTTAAATTACACAATAATGGCAATCCTAACACTACTATACCTATTCACTTAGCTCTCCAATTAGTACTAATTCATTAATTCTTGTTGGAATTTATTGTGTTTGCAATGGACAGCCTCATCTCCCCGGGAACACAGTGGGAACGACTTGACCAGATCCACTCCCTGCAGTGTTGTGGTCATGCTGGCCAAAGGAGGAATGGGGCAAAAACATACAGTGAAAGTGTTGTCCCATCCCTGGAAGTGTTCCAGGCTGGGTTAGATGGGGCTTGGAGCAACCTGGGATAGTGGAAGGTGTCCCTGCCCATGGTAGGAGGTGGAATTGGATGAGCTTAAAGGTCTCTTCTAACCTAAACCATTCTGGGATTCTGGGAAATGGGCAAAACTTCTCCAGTGGAAATTTATTCCTATCTTCATTAGTGGCTGGAAGTTGAGGATTTAGTACACTTACATTTGTGTGTGGATGTTCTCCACACTCTCTTTTGGAGTTGTAAGTATTAATTTCAATGACACTTTTGGCACTTGGTTCTATAAATTGATACTGCTTCAAGGATGACATAAAATGAGTAAGTCTGTTGGAAATTCTTGGTGTATTGACAGCATAAACAATATTGATTTTAATCCATTTAGGGCTTTCACTGCTTTTGTACACTTTTCACATTCATTTTCCTCAATTATTCTGTCTTTCTCACCTATCTTAATTGGGATGTCCTGGTATGGCTACAATAAATATATTTAATAGTGCCTCTTAGCTGGCTAATAAAACTACAGGTATAGTTTGAAGTCTGCAGCCTTTTTTCCATTTCAGCTGAGAAGTTTTATGTTTATGCAGTCTTAGTGGCACAATTAATGTGGGAGAAGTAATAAGCAAATCCAAAATTTAATGCACCTTCAACAAGGTTGACTTTGCCTCTCTGACTCTTGCTTTCATCCCAGTGGTTTTATGTTGGGAATGCATCATAAAACAGGCAGAAGGTAGAATGGGACTAACCTGGCAGCTCTGGTGGGAGCATGACTTCTCCTTTTCCTGTCTTATTATTTTTACTGTGCAAGTTAAATGATGCATGTCCTGAGTCTCCTCCAAGTGAGTGTGATGTGACCAGTCTTTGTTGACTGAAGCCCCCTGTGCCCCCTCCACTGTGCCAAAATGGAGATGAACCTGAGCTTCTCGGGGTTATTTCTGAAATGCTCAGCAGGGAAGAGCAGAGCGTGGAGCCAAAATGCCAGATAAACTCTGATTAGAAGTGAGCTACTAAAAAGCTCATCTTTTCAACTGGCTGAATGTTGTTTACATATAAAGAAGCAGGTATGTGCAAGAGCAGTTTTAAAAGCATGGAATATATGCATCCTTATTAGACTTTGGCACTGTTCTTTAAGAGAGGTCATGCTCTGTTATAATCCATGAGACATGTATTTTAAATATTTGCTTGGAGGGGTTTTAAAAAATATTTTAAAGCAGGTAAAGAGATCATTGGCTGACTGTGTAGTGCCAGCACCCAAATGATCGAGTCCAGGTCTTGCTGTTCTGGTACCAGTGGATCTGCGGGGTGAATCCCATGTGCCCTCCTGCAGTGACTGAGTGCCATGGTGCTGTTCTCCAGCCCTGCTCCCTGGGATCTGGCTCTGCTCCTGCCCTGCTCCTGGGTCAGCAGGTCCCAGCAGTGACATCTGTGTAGGTGTCTGTGTTGTGTGCACAGGTGAAAAATGGCTGGATTACCAGGGAATGATCACAAACTCATTGCAGACATCATGTCAACAGAAGAAATCCTCTCAAATCAGTCAGAAAAATAAGGGTGCTTAAAACAGCAAGGGTACATAAGAAATGGCCAGGTCTGCCAGGGCTCTTATTGATCAATCAGACTGATTTATGACACGTACACTACACCTCATGAGGGGGGATTTACAGAGTGCAGGGGCCTGTCTGCAGCCTCCCTTATCAGGCTCCAGCTGCAGTGGAAAATCTGACAGTCAAACCAGCCAGGTGCTTCTGCACCTGCAGAGAGGGGGGGAAAGAGGCACACAGGGCCAATATCCTGCCTAAATGCTACGTGTGCTCAGCTCTGCAAACTGGAAGCAACCTGCCTGAAGGTGATGGAACTGGTCCTAGTTCTGTTGTTGTTCAACTGTGTGTTGTTGCAGAATGTGGATTTTAATCTGTGTGTGTTGTTGAAGATGAGGAGAACCAAGGTTGATGGCAGGTCTAATGCAGACAGGTTCTGGCCTTACCTGTCTCGAGTTAGATCTCTCTCCAGCTGTGGTACCCTTTTCTTCACAGGTGCCTTGCTTTCCTGAGGACCATAAAACCAGGCAGGAATTAGTGACCTTAGCACAGATGTACATTTGAGTGTACTGAAGCAAAGTGAGGGCCAGAACAGCCCATGTTTCAGTGTTTGAATGTAGCCCAAAGGGTAAAATGATATCCTTAAACAGCAGTCCCACTGCTTCCAGTGGAGGCTATGTAGGAAAGCATCCCAGGGTCATTTTGCTCCAAGACAAAAAAATTATCTCCTTCCTTTTGCTTAGATATTAGACAATTTTTTAAATTGGCACAGGCTGCCCTGGGCAGTGGTGGAATCCCTATCCCTGGAGGGATTTAAAAGCTGTGTGGATGTGGCACTTGGAGACATGGGTTAGTGGTGGAACTGGCAGTGGTAGTTAAGGGGTGGTTAAGCCCTCGATGACCTCAGAGGGCTTTTCCAAATGTATGATTCTTTTTCTATGATTTTTCTGGAGCACAGCTCTGTGGGTGAGGGGGTATGGCCCTTACCCAAGAAGGAAGCAGGAAGGAAGAGGCTGTGGGGTCCAAGTAGCTGCTCCAGAGACTGTTTATGCCTTTTTTTTTTTTCTTTTTTAATATATAGATTGAGGTAAAATATATAAGCAGCTTCCCTGAGGGGAAAACCTCCTGAGACTCTGGCTACCCTCCTAACCACTGGACATCCTCCTGCCTCCTCTTTCCTAATGCCTCAGGGAAACAGCTTGAAGAGGTCAGAAAAACACAACCTGCTCTTTTCATATTTTCACCACACTTTCACTATGGAAAGATTTCGACTTGTGTGACTAGTTGGTTTTTTTTTGGGTTTTTTTTTTTTTTTTACATATTGCAAAAAACCTCATGGAAAACATAAATAAGAAAGCTGTGACTCGGGCCTGTCAAGTCCCTCCATTAATTACAGCTCACGAGCCGTAAATATGGTTAGGGATAATTAGTAGTGTGGAGAGGGCATCATTAATCCATGTTAGTGCCCACCACTGGTGTCTGAGCTTCAGTTCTGCAGAGCACTTCAGAATTACTTCTGTGGAACTATTTACACAGAAACATTTGTGCACCAGGGAATTTCTTCAACAGCTTAAATTTAAGCACGTGCTTAAATGCTTAGTTGAACAAGACAGCTTATTCTTTCCAAAAGTTTATGCTCGCTTTCCTGGGAATACAGTAATTTACTTTATTTTTTTTATAATAGTGAATACTTCTGCAGAGCTCTAGAGACTGCGTTGTTGAGTTAAAAAATCCTATCCAATTATCTGGAAAATGCTGGGGTTTTTTAGAGAATAGATCAGCAGCCTTCAGAAATACATCTGTTTTAAGTTTTGAAGGATAGGCACAATGTAAATAACCTGTGGCTCAGTCACCTGTTACTGTTTATGATGCCACAGAGATAATCCAGATGAAAATGTAGCCTAAACCCAGCACTATATGGATAAACTAACTGGGAAAAGGGGATGTTTTTAAGTTTTGGGTTAGAATAATGCAAACAATTCTGTATTTGCAGAACTGTACCTTGAGTTTCTTTACATAAATAAATTTGGCAGCAAATACTCATCAGGATATGCCAGTGGGATTTAAAGAAAAGGAATGGGAAGAAGAAAGCGTATGCCATGCTGTTTTAACAACTGAAGAAATATTGAGGCTGTCACTGGTTTATTTTTGCTGTTCCTCCTGTTTTGTCTCTTTAACTTTTCTTCCAACAAGCCAGAAATTACATATATTGGGGTCTGACTGGGAAGAAAAGCTCGTTTCAACCTATGTAAAGACACTAAGCATATGTTGAATTTATTGGCCAACTGGTATTGTCCTCAAGGCAGCTTCACCAATAAAGTAACTCAAGAGCAAAACAAAAATGAACTATGCAGAGGGAAAATGTGTTTTCCTAATTAACAACAGCATTTGTGGGAAATTTGGCACAGGCTGAGATGCGATAAGGGGAAATATGAATTGTAGACAATGGCTTGCCTCCAAAATGTCTTACTGGGAATGCTTTTATTTAGAAAATGATAATGTTTAATGAATGTGAACATGCTCATCATTTATAATGGCAATCTCCTTGTTTCTCTCTCTGAAATGTCAGGCGAGCTTCTGTGTAGCCATCCTTTGACTCGGTGATTTTCTGCTTTGATAATTCCCATGGAGTGAGCTGCATTAGCTGTCAGCTGGCAGGGACAGAGGGCTGTCTTCTGTGCTCAGTGGGGTGGCTTGCCTTGCTGTGTGGGCTCAGCAAAATGTTTTGGGTAGCTCAGAGGTTGGAGCAAACCAAGACCTGATTTCAGACCAGATTCCAGAGCAGAGCATCTGCTTCTGGAATGGCACCAGAAGGGAGAGAGTATCCAAATGGTTCACCGAGGGAAAATGTTGAAACTGGACGATCTGTGTCACCCTTTGGCTGTGATCTCACCACTCCTGCTGCCATCAGCCACCAAGGGGCATGTAATCATGGAATGGCCTGGTTTGGAAGGGACCTTAAAGCCCATCCAGTCCAACCCCCTGCCCTGGGCAGGGACACCTTCCACTATCCCAGGGTGCTCCAAGTCGTGTCCAACCTGGCGCTGGACACTTCCAGGGATGGAGCAGCCACAGCTTCTCTGGGCAACCTGTGCCAGGGCCTCACCACCCTCACAGGGAAGAATTCCTTCCCAATATCTAATCTAAGCGTACTCTGTTTGAAGCCCTTTCTCCGGTTACATGCTGTTGTAACAAGTTCCTCTCCATGTTTCTTGTAGGCTTCCTTGTGAAAAAGTAACCAGAGGAAAGTGCTTCTGTGGTTAAAGGGAAATGAGCAGCAGTTGCTGCTGATTTTTAGTGGATTCCTTGGGTCATGTGTGATGCTCAGATGGGAGGCTGAGCAAGTGCAGATTTGCCCTGGGCATGGGTTGAGCAGTCTTTTCTGGGAGTGCCGAGATAGAACAAGCAGCTTCTGACACTTGTCCTGAAAAAGTCCTTAGACAAAGATGTTCCGGTGATTAAGAAACTCTTGCTGAATGAGTGGCTCTGATCTGTAATCCCTGTTGAATTTAGGCACAGCGCCCAAAGAGGTTACAGCCCCCACGGCTGGGTGCTAACCTGCAGCAGTTACAGAAAATCCAACAGGACCTGGGAATCACAGCTCTCAAACCCAGCCTCTCCTCAGTTCTGACCCAGCCTCTCTTCTGGAGTCACTCTCTACAGCTTTGCTCTTGTCAATATTTTTATCATACCCATTTGTGGTTGTCTTTGCTGCTGCCCAGCTTCACCACAAAGTGCTCTCCAAGGCTGCATTGAGGCCTATTTCAGAAGCCTCTTTTACACACTTAGGTGCTCACGTCCTTTTTCCCTGGGTTTTCTTGGTGGGTTTTTCCCCCTGAATTCTGGCCATGCCTTTGTCTGTGTGTGGGTGTGTTCATTTTCAATGTGTTGCTTCACCTGCAGTGGGATCAGAAATAAATCCTTGGGGGAGCCGAGCAGGAAAAGCAGCACAATGGGCTTGATAAAAAACACTCTGATAAGCTCTTAAATGTAACTTCCAGGTCAGTAACTTCCACATTCCTCACTAAGAGGCCATCTCCCTTCAAGCCTTCCCTCAGCCTGTCCTTACACAGGTGCTCCCCAGTCCCAGCCTGGTGATCCCTGGCTGGGCACGGGACGAGCTCCCACTGTGTATAGTGAAGAAAAATGCAATTTGCAGCAGAGCTGACTCACATTCCTTTGTTCCTGTTGTACCTTCACCCCTCTCCTCTGACAGCCATTGGACCAGGAGCTATCTGGATGAATCAGAGTCCAGCAGAGTGCATCTCTTTACAAGGACACTGCTCTATACCCTGCTGGGCCATAAATGTGGGACATTTTCCAACAGTGTGGGAAGTTTCCAACTTGGAAAGAAGCACAGGATCCGTGACTCAAATAACAGCATTGTGACTTGTTGCATATTTGTTGCAATTTAATTAATTTTGATATTTCCAGACCAGTCTACTGATCGGGAGCCCCCTTGTCATGAAAAGAACAATTTGCCTTTTCACTCAAGCTCATTCTTGCACAAAGGTGGCAAATGGGATTCTTATCTTCAGGAGCATTAAGAGCAGCTCTTGGTGTAGGGTTAAGTGTCAGCTTTTAGCAGTAAGTGGTATTTGAAGGTTTCGGAGTCAGTGATAAAGTACAGTGCATGGAAATAAAGGAGTGGCTCTGGGTATGCCTGGAGCTGTTATATAAATATATTTATTTATATATATATATAATTTTTTTAAACTAAGACTTGAGATGTCTGAAACACTGACTGGAAGGGAGAAATTACCTTCCTTGTGCTTTACCTTTAGAGTCCAATTCCAAAACGTTCTTGTTGCATTCCCCACAAAAGGGACTCTCTAACTCAGAGTAGTTCTTCTAGGTCAGGCAGATTTTTTTTTTTTTTTTTTTTTAATATGGGGCTGACAGAAATTTTCAGGGTTGTAAACCACTTATCTCTGCTTGGAAAGGCAGAGAACACCCACCCCAGTAGTGACTCCTCCCCGGCAAACCAAGAAAGCCCTAGTGGTGTCTCCCTGCAAAGAAAGCAGAAGAAATCCCCCCTTAAAACAGAGGCAATGGCCAAATGTGGCATCAGGAATTTGGGATGACTGTCCCCAGACAAAAATTTCCACTTGTAAAAGTCCTCTTAAGGAAATTGCCCTTGCAGTGCCTGTTCCCCACTGACAGAGTGCAGAAAAAGGTCTGATTTCTCTGAAGAATACTGAATTCTCCTGAGAATACTTTTCTGTGCAGAATATCCCTATTTTAATTTTTTTTTTTTTTGGCAGGGGTCTGTTTCACACTGTACTCCAGACATGCTCCTGGCTACAATGAGAACCTGAAACAACCACCTGTTATTTCACATTGCATAGTTGAGAGGGCAGACATATGGGACCTAGGATGTGTCTTGGAAAACTAGAGTTTTTTGCTGAATAATAAATTAATGAGCTATTTCCAAAACTTTCCAGCTCATATTATTCTTATTATCCTGATCAGATTTTCCCAAAGCAGATCTGCAGTCTGTGTGCACAGGTATGCACACACTGGGTTGGTTTGTGACTGAAATATTTATGCAAATAGTAATTGGAAAAAGCCTTTGTTAGTGCTGAATGGACATTTAAAGTAGTCTTGCACGGGGAAGATCTGTTTTGACTAACATTGGGTCTTTCCTTCCATTCCCCGCTTCTCAGATAGAACTGTTTTGGTTTGGGTGGGGTTTTTTTAGATGAAATCTTTAAGGAATTTGTATTATCTAATTAGTACTTCTTTCCTTGCCTCATTCTCTCAGGCTACTGGCACAACTTGGGAAAATAAAAGTTCAGTAATCTCCCTCCACCCTGAACTATTCCAACATTCTATTGAAGGAAAAATCCCCAACACAGCCCCTAACATAAAACTCTGTAATTCCAGTGTGACATTTTGCAGCAGGGCACTGACCAGCTGATCTAAATGTCTGCCCATGAAAACTTTGGGAAGATTGTTGCAATATTTTGTCTGTATATCTTAAGCCACCCTATTTTTGAAACAGATTTAGGAATCCAGTTGGGATCAGTTTTCAGAGCTGCTCCAGTCTTTTCTAATTAGATTGTCCCTGCACGTTTGTCAGGTGAAAGAGCATTTTTAAAGATAATTTGAGTAGAAGTAGAGCAACAGCAAGTATTTGCATGTTAAAAGGTGTTATAGAAATGAAATACAGCAGGAGATTAGGGTTGGCTATTTGCCCTGAGGATTTTAAATGGATCTGCTGATTGAGTGGTGGGGTGTAAGCTTTGAGTTATTTTGCACTGACATGATCTATAATTTAAATGCTTCGGTAAGGAATTCCAGGAACCACAAGCTGTGGAATTCTTCACATGGTAATGCTGTGAAACTAGATGTGAACATGACATGTGCTGTGTTTTGGTGGGTTTAACTGATTTTATATGCCTAAATAAACTTGGCTTAATTGCAAATTCCCAAACCCTTCAATGGGATGCAGTAACATCATGTGGACTTGGCTGTGTGTGATCTATGTGGTGTTACAGACAAATGAAAGGTTACATCAAAAGATTAAAAGGGAATTTTTTGGTGTACAGTCTTGAAATGTAATAACCAGTCCTTGTTTAGGAGGAAAACAGCCAGCAGCTGGAAAACATACTGACCTCCAGATCTGTGTTTTCCTTGGAAAACTGTTAATCTGAACTGGTCACCTTAAAGAGAGGAATTGCTTGCATTTTCCTGTTTGACTGCATCAGAGGATTTTAAGAGGGTGAAAACCTGATCTATCTTGTAATGATTTATCTCTGGAATAGTTCAGCTTGTCCTAAGCAGTATTTATAAAAGTTAAAGAACTAGAGCTAAAGGAAAAGGCTCTGAAAATAGCCACAGATGAATAGATTTTCAAATGTTTTTGACTTGAGATTCACTGAATGTTTAGGGTGGACAGTTTGATATTGGTACCTGAGGTTTGCACTTGAACACCACTGTATCTGGGCAGAGAATTGAGACTGACCCTAAACCCTCCCAACTTGCTGCTCTTACCTTTTCACCTTTTCCACCTTTACTCTGACTGGCACCTGTCTCTCCATCCACAGCCAGTTTGAGGTTCACCAGTTTCTCTTCCATCAGTTCATCGACCTGTCCAGACAAACACAATTGAATCTTTCTCAGTTTTCTGTTCTGCCACCTCACTTCAGACAAATGTTCAGCTGAACAAGTGTTAAAGCAAAGAACAGGTAGTAGGGACTCTGGAAGGAGGGAAGGTCTGTGCTAGGGCCAGTTCTTACAGCTGGAGAAAAATATACACAGGTAATGCACATGATTAGTGTCCTCTTCCTATTGTAAGCATACCTGCACTCTGATCTCTTCCTCCACTTCTTCCCGTTCCTCTCCTTTGATCAGCTCTGGGTCATGCTCCTGGAGAAAATCCAATGTGTTATCTCTGTTCTCCCAAAAGACTGTTAGCCAAAAGAAAGAAGAAAGGGGAAAAAGTTACAGAAGCCATTGGTTTCTCCAACTGCTTCTGGAGGCAAAAAATAGGAAGTTGTAGGCAGGTTTTATTAAATTATGAACTGCATGAAAGTAGCAGGCTCTAGGGACCCTTACCGAGTTCAGAGCCCTGTTGTGTTAGGATCTGTAAATCTTGAGGTTAAGGGTTGTTTTTCTTTGCCTCGGGCTGCAAAATGGTATCAGAATTTGGGAGGATAATGGGTTGTCATTTGGGGGCTGTAAAGCTGAGTGCCTGGAGTGTTGTCCATCTGGACATACTGTGCCTGATGTTGGCATTATTTAATTCTATTGAACAGCACAATGCTTAAATCTTTACCATGAAGAAGGCACATGGATGGCTCCTGCCCCGAGGGCTGTGCTCTCCATGAGTGTCTCTTGGCTGGCATGACACAGGTTTGGGGACCAAAGGAAGGGGGTTAATTCAAACCACGAAGTTCTCCTGTTCTCCCCACAGCTCAGTTACCTAATGCTAAGTTTAGCCTACTGCAACTTCGTGAGTTGGCCTTTGTAGTAATTCCCAGGAGCCTGAAATATGGCTCGGGGGCGCTGGAATTAGGTGTAAAAAACCTGCACTGAGCACATGGAAATGGGAGAGAGGAAGGGGACAGCGGGTGTGACAAAAACCTGCATCTGACCCACACGTGATGCGTGGCCACACAGAGGCTTCACTTTGGGGAAGTTTAAGCTTGATGCAGTAATTGAAAGGCAGTCCAAGTGCCTTCCAAAAAGAGACAAGACCCACCCGATACAGCACCTCTATTTTGAAGTGTTGTGCATAGGATAAGGAGATAATAAGGAGACCTAACACCCGGCACAGCAAGCTTGTGAAACTGGTGATAAAAAAACCCCTATTCATGATAAAGTACCTAATGATCCTGAGGTGCAGCTCGTTATTTTTGTTGAGGCAAACTGCAATTTGCTCTTTAGAAAGAAAACTAAATGAAGTCTGACGAGCCCGGTGCGTATCTGAGTTCTCTGCTATTAGCAAAGTGCCTTTTTTAATGGAAACACCTCTTTTTTTTTTCTACACTTCTTGAGCTAATTTGAAGGAAGACAATTCATATCTTGCATTTCCTTGCATTTCAAGCCCTGATAGCATCTTCCTAAGTGACAGCTAATCTCCAGCTCTGTGTGCTAATTCAATTTCCAGATGATTTAAAATGACAGTTTTCTACTTTAAAACGTTGGCTCCTCTATGAATCTGTTTTGTACAAGTTATTCTTCCCCGTACCCCCTGCTGAAGGCACTACACAAATTCAAAAAGGTTTTAAGATCCAAGTTTTCGTCCAGTTAATACCAGACTGGCTGCTTTTTCCAACCCTTATAAATTTTCAGAGCCCAATTCCATGCAGAGTATTTGTAGCTTTACACAGAGGGAATAGTTCTTGCAGGTGAGTGGTCTTAATTTCCCCACTGAAAATGGTGGAGATGGATGAGGGCAGTGGATAGTTTGGTAATGAAAGAAACTCGAAAGTGTAGACATTTAATTTCTTTAAGTTACTTGTGGGTCATCAGATGGCATGACAGATGACATGGAATATTTCAGGAGGAAAAGCTGATTTTTCTCTGGTTATAGGGTAGCTCCTCCAGCCTGGAATTCCAGCCTTGGGGAAAGAGGACATTACATAGGAGTTATGTGAATTTTTAAACACTTTCCTGACTGGGTCAACAGGTTGCAAGTGCTATGTTTTCACAGCAGTACAAAGCTTTAGGTATTTATTTTTCATAGAGGGATTTGTAGATTTTTTAATTCTGTTTTTTTCATAGTTGTTTATTGTCATTTTGTAGATTGATTAGTGGTTAATACCCACTGCAGGCAAACCAGTGAGAGTCCCCCCAGACTCTGATATTACCTGGCAACGAGTTATCTGAGTGTTATATTGGCCACTGGGTTAGAGGTGCCTAATTCCAGTGAAGAGATCAATAACTCATAAGTGTTAGATGCTCTGTTATTCTTTTATAGATCAACAAAATGTTTCAAAGTTAATTTTAAAGGGAGGTCAGGAGGCTAAGGATGTTATGTTTTCACTGGCTGGTCAGGAGAGTCTGGTGTTTTGTTACAGGCAGGGTCAGCCAGCTCCAGGAGCTATTTCTGTGCGTGTGTGTATGCAGTGAAATTTATGTCACCTTTGCTAAAATAGTGCATGCTTATTTTGGGATTATTTTATATGCATAACTAGCTCAGGGCTCAAAGGCAGTCCAGTCCACTGACACCAGTCCTAAATCAGCATTCCAGCTCTGCAGGCCAGGTAACTCCAATATCCCTGAATTTCGGAGAACAGCGTGTGACTCATAATTGCAATGTATTTATTTGAAGCATGAAGCTTTTCTTGAAATGGCCACTTTCACCCTCCTGGCCAACGGATTTGAATCTTTTTGAAGGCTGGTTTAAAAATGTGTGATATTGTAACACCTTAAAGGTTGGGCCATGGAGTATTGGGTTGAACTCAAATATCCTCTGTGACACTGAGCGAGTCATAAATATCAACTGGTCATCTGCAAAAAAGGGAAAATAGCACACTGTTGCCTCACATTGCAAAAATAAACCCCAGGAAGAGGGAGGCAATGGTTCAGACTTACACTTGCTCCACATAAACTCCTGCTATTCCAGTGTGAAAGGAGATGTCACACAAAGTGGCTGTTTCCAACAACATTATTTAAAATAAGTGTTTTAGAGCTTGGCGAATGTAGTTCAGCAACTCGAAAACCAGCCAAATACAGTTCTAGGAGAATAAAAGCCTTCATGAATTCCAGTGAAGTTTAGGCAGCAGTTCTAGCTGGGTAAAGAGGCAGAAACATGGAGTGAAAAAGTTCGTAACTGAAATGCTTGGATTTCTGTGAAAACTGATTTATGTATTTTAAAATATTTAAGTAACCTAAGAATAAAGTACCAATTTCAGGGGATGGGAACACTTTCTTAATTTTAAATGTTGCGGGGGTGTGACAAAACCAAGATATTTGTTGTTTGGTCAGCTATCATTTAGGTAAAATTTAGACACACTTATAAGTCTTTAAATTAATCCATTGTAGGCATCTGATACAAACATTGCTTAATCAAGCTCTGTTACTTTGATCATGTTTTCCAGATTTATGCACTAATAATCTGAATTTCTGTGCAAATGCTGATAGCAAGTGACCTATTTCTATTCAAGAATAGAAAAAAGTTCCACTGTAGAAAGACCAAACTCAAGCCTACTTTTTTTCTGCATCATTCTCCTACTGAAATGAAAATAGGTTGAAATTAAAAATACTGGAAACTGCTTATGCTGTTCTGGTCAGATGTTGTTGTAGATTTGATTTTGGAGGCAGTGACCAAAGAAACTTATCCATGGTTAGATTAAAAGTAAAATAATTCCGAACAACCCCCAGGTAGTATGGTGTTAGTGTCCTGCAATAAAAAGCACCAAGTGCTTGTGAACGAGGCAGGGGCTTGTCCTGCAAGAAGGAATTAACAGCTGTTTACTAAAAATAAGTGTGGTGTCAAATAGACTTGGTTCACTAGGAGAAAAGGAGGAGAAAAACGGCCCTCACCTGAAGTTTAACTGCACAGCTATAGACTCTTCCTGTGCCTAAGACAGAACTGCAGGTATTCTTTGAAGCCTGCAAGAGAGCCCTCTCCACTCCGAGGGTTTCTGGCTGTGCTCTGTGCAGAGAAGGGCTGCTTCTTATGTGCCTTTAGAGCTGGGGAGTAGCTGGAGATGTGTGGGTGTTTAACTCAGAAATGGGAATCACTGAGGCACTCACTGACTGTGAATAACCCCAAAAAGTTCTGTCCTTGCAGGGCTCGGAGCAGGTGTTTTGCTGGGAATGGCAGTGCTGGTGTCCAGACACAGTTTGGGTCACAAATCCCTCATCCCCTCATAAACCCTCTGGCTTGCTATTACATGAGATAGCTGTGAATTTTGGGAGTCTCCACTGCTATTAAACAAACCTATTGACCTCTGTGGTGTTTTTATTCCTTGTGCTGGTATCCACTGCTGTGTTGGGGTTACAACCAAACGTGTTTCCTACAATGCAAACCCCTCCTGCCTTCCTTTTGCTGCTTCCATGCTGCTCCTTCACTGCCCTGGGGACCTGCTGAATGGGAACCCTGCTCTAGCTATGGCTGGATTTGAGTTCCAGGTGCCATTTCATCCTTGGCCAGCTAAGGAAAGAAGTATGGATGAATCTGATCCTTATCTAAAGCTCCTGCTGACTTCAGCAGGGTTCTGACGTGGTGTTTGAGAGCAGAGTCGGGGATGAAAAGCTCCTTTTTAGCCATAAAGCTGCTTTATGATTTATAACGTGTAAGAAAATCCTAATTGTTACAAGTCAGGGGTCAGGCAAAACTACTGATGCACATTTAGCAAGTTGTACACGTCTTTCTCTCCAGCCAGCTCAAATCAGGCAGAAAACTTGACGCCAGTAATTTGTCAGCAGGAGGGAATAATGGAGGCTTTTCATAGGAGGAGTTTTAGCAAGGCACTAACTCTGCAGAGTGGAGAGCAGGAAAGGTATTTTTCCACAATGTATTAGAACAGAATCTGCATGAAGTATAGCAAAAATAACCCCATTTCCACTTTAGGCAAGTGCACAACTTTAATGCCAGCTTCCAGGTGATTGCTAATTCGCTTGTGAATTAGGGTGAACGTCGAAGACGAGTGTTTAAGAGAGAAACAGAAGTATCAAGAGCAGAAGAGAGGACAGAAGAGATCTGAAAAAGAACAAAATGCCCTTTCATGACTTTTATTAAGAAATCCCTACTTTTGGGTGCTTTCTCAAAGTGAAAAACCAGCCAGTCTCCTTGCTGAAAGTCTGGGTCAAGTTTGTTTCACAAACTTTGCGTGAAGCAAATATATTCATAGTTTTGTTCCTCTGCTTGAAAAGATGCTCCTCCTGTTAAAACATATAATCAAAAATAATTTGACTAGCTGTAGATGGTGTGAAGGAATCCATGGAGTCTTTCCACGGGTTCTCACTCACGGAGAAGACAGGACAGAGAGTTACAAGAGCATGAAAACATTGATGCTGAAACTTGATCTCCAGTATCGTGCTCTTGAATGATCAGCTATTCTGATGTCATTTTTGTTGCCCTCAGAAAACCCCAAAATGCCTTTTTAATGTGTTTTGAAGCACTTTGCTTCTAGCTTGTTCACTTTCACCCACAGAAATGTACCTTCCTGCATGATTAGCTCAATGATTTTGACAGATTCCTAGCAAGAACTGAAGTACTGAAAAACTCCCTTCCTAAATACCATTTTTTTAATCTAACATCCTCATTTCTATAATGTTCTGTAGTTTGGGCAGCTGCCCACTTGACCTGATAGGAATCACATTCAGGTTAGGCTGATCTGGGAGAACATTCCAGCTGTAATTGTTATCTTTTTCTACTGACCTTTGTATTGGCTGCTTCCTTCCTCCAGTATGGGAAGGAAATTACTCGGACCCATTTTCCAGCCTTCATCCACTTCCTGCATTCGGGGGGAAAGTGAAAAGAAAAATTGTTGAGAGCATTGTTTCATAGAATTCTAGAATGGGTTGGAAAGGACCTGAAAGATCTAATTCCACCCCCTGCCGTGGGCAGGGACACATTCCACGAGCCCAGGTTGCTCCATGAGATAAGAGGTTATCAATTGACTTACTGAAGTCACAAGAATTAAACTTCAGCTCGTTTGAGGATGTAATATAGGTAGGAAACTTGCAATATTTAAATGGAATTACTTTGCCATTTTTTTTTCACTTTTACTGCCCTTGTCGTGTTCCCAAAACAGTTTCATTTCATTGAATCAGTATTTCTGATGGAAAACCTTCCAGAAAATTATCCGAGTTTCTTCATATCGTATCAGTCATAGGTCTCAAAATGTTAGTAAGGTAATAGCTGATAATGGGAGATTTAGATCACTGTTTGGGGAGGAGGTAAATGTGGATTTATGCAAGACAGCACGAGGCTTTTGCTAAATATTTCAGTCTGCAAACCACTTGTTATCAGCAAGATGTAAAGTGCAGCTCCTGGGACAACTAAAACTAAACACCCCCCTAAATATGCCCAGTAATTAGGGGCATATCTGCTACCCACAGACACAGTTGCAGCCCCATTATGTGAGTTATTAAATATCAGCTTTTAATTAAAGTATTATTGCAGTAATTACAGTTTGGGCCCAGAAGGACATTCAAAATCTAAACACACTTATCACTTCTACCCTCAGCCTTATAGATGCATTTGAAAGAGACTCAGGAATTTCTTGATTGGACATCAAGAACTGTTTTGGTAAAGTATAAGCAAGAGTTTAAGAATTTGAGTTCAAATCTCAAGTTACTCGAATGTATTCCCAATTTTACAGGGTGGGGAGAGATTCATCCTTGGATTGTTTGCAGTAGGCAGAATCCACTCTTTTACCATTTTTCTATGGTATTTTATCATGGAAATGATTAAACCATGATGTTCTGAGAGGAAACACTGGTAAGTGCTAACTATTAAAAACCCCACCACACAAATCCCCCCAAAACCAGCCTGAAAATTGGTTATTCATTTTTAGCCTCATAGTAGCACAGGACACATAATTGTTTCTTTTATTATCATAAATAAGTCAGTGAATAATTTTAGTTATTTGCTTCAATGATTTTATACACTGATGTCAGTAATATCATTGTGTCAATTTAATTGATTTTAATCAAACCCACAGTCTTGTGTCTAAAGGACAGCTGTAAGATGCTGCTCTGTTTTCCCTTTTGCCTCAGTTAACAGCCTAAGGGTCAATATAATAAAAAGAATTTTTCCTTTGAAGCCAGTTCATGTATTTTTTTAATATTCAGTTGATTGATTCTGTGCTTTTTCTGCCTTAAATGTGTTAAGGCACTTGAACCAACAATAAATACATGTTTGAGTCTAAGTAGAAACGTGGAAATAAGAGCCTGAATCCATTTCTGAGGCTTTCCAAAGCCTAGCTCACAGATGATTCTCACTCCAACACCAAGGAAAACTGAATTGTCTGCACTGTGCACATTTCCTATGGATATTTTCCTAACAGGTTTCCCTAAGGACAGGAATGTGTCTCACTATTAGACATTTCTGGATGAAATTTGGGGATGCACAGCCTTGCTCCTGTTCACAGAAACAAGCTGCAGCAGGTTGCTGGGTGAGGCAGTGCAGACTGGTTCTGTTTTTGGAAAGAGGGATTATGTGGGGATGAAGTTGTGGGTTGTTTTTTCCTTAGGTGCCTAATGGGAAATCAAATCAGCACCTTGCAGAGAAAAGAAAGTGAAGTTCCTTTGATATCAAATACTCTTTGTAAAGATGACTATCAGGCTTTTCAGAAATACTTAAATTTCCTTCTGGGATCAGACTTTTGTTTTCCTTAAGAACTGAAGTTGGGAGCAGAGCTTTTTTTCTGCCTGCATCCCTATGACTTATAGCCTATACTTATTTTAATAAGAGTCCTGCTGTTAGAACTTTCTCAAATACTTCTCTACTGGTCTAAGACACTATTTTTTTCCCCTGTCAGTGCTCTAACCTTGGAGAGAATGTTCCCTTTGTTCTTTCTCAATGAACCATAGAGAACCTGATATAATGGCTCAGAATCTTACTTGACAGGACTTGTGATGGCTGAGGAGATGAGAATGACATGAAGTTATAAAATCCCACAGCGCTATGCTGTTATTTCACCCCATTTCAAAACAGACTTCCAGAGGCTGTGAGGGGATTCAGACACGTTTTTGCTGTTGTTGGTTCTTATCTACTGAAATGTGCAAAACCAAGAAGAAGTCAAATTTTATCCTGTGAAAGTCAGGGTTTTAAGCAGATGAGTGAGTTGCCATCCAGCTTCAGGAGCTTCACTATGACAGTGTCACCCAACAAATTTGTCACAGTAACAAGTGACTGAAGACATGTGTGACCAGAACTTAAAAACATTTCCTGTTTGCAGGAGCAGCCACTACCCTTCCTAGTTAGCAAAGTTAAGCAATCAGGCTTAAAGAGCATGAAAAACATATTTATGTATGTGCTCCTTCAGCCTCCTGTGTATTTTCATTCACAAACAGAAAAAAACCCCCTACCCAAACCCCCAAATAGTGTTTTCAAGATGCTCAGTTACAAGTTAACAGTTAGGTATCTACCCTCCAATTAAAATGACTGATGCTTCCTAAATTCATGTAATTTAGGTTCCTGGCTAGATGCAATGAGAGCTTTGGCCAGATTAATGGATGTTGTCCAAGAAAAGCATCTTTTTTTTTTTAATATATGTTTGTTCTAGGGTTGGGCCTTCAAATTAATTCATGTAAAACTTGCTGTGAAGAGTAAGCTTTGCCCTAGAAAACTCACCCTTCTCCTCCACATACTTAGTGAGAGATTAATGAACTTTATTAAAAAAATATATGTTTCAACTTTTGTTTATACTATAAATTAAAGGAGAAACAAAAGCTGCTGCTTCAGCAAAAGCCTACATTTTTTGTTGCATAGCTGGCTTTTGAAGATGCCCTTTGGTCACTGCACTGTTTCACAGGTGTTTTTCTCTGTGAAGTTGCTCCTGAAATAATTGGGAAGTGTGTCTTCTGTGAAACCAGCCCTTTATATCAAAGATTTCAGGGAGTTTATTGTACATTGTGGCATCTACTGTGATTTGAAGCAAACATATTTCATACCCTGAGAATGCGGTCTGAAAATGCACGCCTTATTTACAGGCCTATGAAATTCTGGCTTGCAGTAAGAAAAGATGCTGCTGGCTAATGAGGTTTAAAAATTAGTTTGTAATCCACACAGAGTTCCACCTGAGGTGGGTCTCTGAGTGAGACTAAGGCTCTTGTGTCCTAACTCTGCAAGGGATGGCAGTAATTAACTTCTCTGTACCCACAGTAAAAGTGGGAATGCTTGGTTAGGTAGCTGGGCACCACTTTGTTACCTGCTTACTGTCTTGGCAACAATCTCAAAGCCCTAAAGTTTATTTTTGCCCTTATTTATATCTCTGACAATCTGTACCTACACCAGCTCTTGCTACTGAGCTCAGTCCTGACCCTTCCTAAAATACAGGAGGTAAAATTCAGTACCCCGGAATCATCAAGGTCATGAAAAGGCTGAGAAGGACCAATCTCAGGCAGTTCTTTGTCTTCTGAACCCAAGCCTGGAGCTTTGGTGACCAGTGCAATGTCAATTAGCAGCCTCTGCCCACACCTGAACTTTGTGTCTGGTTTCACACCCTGCCTTTACTGCCTTACTTGCTTTCCAGGTTTTTGTGGCTTTGGTGGTTTCGGCTTTTCTCTTCTCTCCGTTTGGTCTCCCTTCTCCATCTCCCTTTTGGCAGCCAGTTCTGCAGCGATCTGGAAGAGACAGGCAGGAACGTGAAGAGCTGGCTGAATATTTTCATGTGCAGGGTGTGCTTGGCATCTGCTAGGAACCGTGGACCAGTGTGTATTTCTCCTCCTTTCATGGTCCCAAACCAGGAGGGCTTTTATGGAGTAGGACCAATTCCTGAAGCCATCCAGAAGCACAATATCCTAGTGACATACAACTCCAAGTCCCCTCTGGACCCAGATTATGAATTTGTCCTGGTGTTTCTAAGGCAGATTGATTTTTGCAGGGATGGATTTTGAGAGATTGCCCTGAGGCATGTCTAATTTCAATATGTGGCTAAACACTGAAATTGTTCTAGTGGCTGAGAGAGATTGGATAGAGAGATTGTGACAAACTCTGACAGATACACATGGATAGCTCAGCATCTTTATCCCTGCAAGCTTAGTAGCAGCTGATAACTGGATACAGCTCCATCAATTTCCATAACTTTAGTTCCTGTCCATTTATACTTTATCTGAAAAAGGCAGAGGGTGAAAATTTGCTGCTTCTAGCATTCTCTTGTTTCTAGGCAGCTTTCATTCTGTTCTCTTGTCCCTGAGAGGAATTCTAAGATGAGTTTAAATCAGAAAAGCTGTGGCCATTGAAGTTTATTAATGGACCATTAATAAAGGCAGTACCACAAAAGAGTAGAAAATAAAACATTTCCCATTGTAACAGTGAAAATACTTGTTTTCTCCAGTATACCTTTTAATGTACTGAACACTGGATGCTGGCAGGGGGACCACGACAAGGGCTGTGCTTTGCAGCCAGTGCAGTTTCATTAGTGGATCTCCCCAAGCATTTCAGCATCTTACATTTAATTAAATATGGTAATTTAAACCCCAAGCACCGTTCAGTCATATCTTGCAGCGATAAGCAGCGAAGCATTTCATTCCCTGGGATAGATTAACAGATTGACTGGAGTTCAGAATAGGTTTTCAGTGTCCCAGCAGGCCTGTTGTATCCAAAACCAACAGAGCTACTCCAAGTGTATCCTTTACTGTAGTGCTAGTACCCAGCCAGAAATCCAACCTTGTCACCTCCACCTCTGCTCTGCTCTGCCTGCAAAGGGTAACCAGAACCATTCCCACCATCTCAGGGGTGGGTTTATCCAGCAGGATACCTGTAAACACACATGTGATTGACAAAAGGTTTTAATTTTCAGCAGTGCCTTTGCATTCTACAGGCAATGTTTTAAGTGTATCCAGACTCCAAGTGGAATGATTTGCTTCCATGTTTTTATACAGATGAATGATACTGGAAGGGGTTATACAGAGTTTCTCTTCTCGTGAACCTGCTGTATGGCACTGAGTAGCTTGAAGTGTCCTTATCCTTCTGTCTTGCCTTCCTGCAGCTTCTCCAGCTCTGCTCCCGGCTCTGCTCTAAGCAGCTCCCTGATTGCAGGTGTGAAGCGGGCTGTGTGTCTAACCTTGAGTGGCTTCTGCTCTTTCACACAGAACCACTTCCCCTCCAGTTACAAGAAGATTCCTGAACAATCCGACAACAGAGGAGGAAAGAAAGGGAATGGCAAGCAAAGGTTAGACATAGTAGGTAATTCACCCACATTATAGTATAGTTGGGGTTTTTTTGCCCTGAGGAAAACTTCAAAGTGGAAAGGGAAGAACATGTCTTTCTGAATTGTTTTAGACTCCCCTTTGCTTTGCTAGGTTGCCTATTTTCAAAATGATGCCGAAAGCAGGTAGCAAACTCTTAATATTGAGGAAGAGACTGTGTTTCAGGAGGAACAGATGAATTTTAGCCTCTGTATTTTTCCCTAGAGTTTCCTAGGACTCCTGTTGTGGTAGTGATGACTCTTCTCCAGTAATATTTTCTTCAGAGCCTGAAAAGACATTTTCCTTTAAACTGACACCCCAGAAAAGCTGAAGTGACTTTTCTATTCATGTATCAGTTCCACCATGTTTCCAAACTCTTGCATTTTTGGAAAGAGGTGGGCACTAAACCAGAGTGTAGCCTATGAATGAAAATGTCTAATGCTGGTTTATATGAGGCAAATTTGAGAAAGTTTCCAGCTGCCAGGAGGACTCACTTATGTTGTACTATCCTCAGCCACAGGAAGTTTGGGTTTGGCTTAGGGAAGCTGATACTCCAGGCAAATGTTCTTCTTCCGGAATAAACCCTTCCCTTGCTCCTTGAAAGAAAACCTTACTGGAACTTCTTGCCTTTTAGTGTTGCGGGCAAAAAAGAAAAGCAGGGATAGAGCGAGTTTGGGAATCCTGGATCTCCAGCTGTGGCAGGTGAGAGCAGCCGCAGAGCCTGGCCCTAACACCAGTTTGAACACCAAGACTTTACAGGTGCACAGCCTAGTGCTCCTGGAGAGACAAGCTTCTCTCTTGGAATATTAACTCTGCAGAAAGAAACTATTTTGGAATCTAAAAGCTGTTTCTTCTTCAAGAAAACAGGAGTGTTTGAGATGGGAAGAGGCGCCATGCCAGTGGCCAGAGCAGCCTGCTGAAGACTGGCCTGTCCATTTGTATTAGCAGTACCAGTGTTTAGGAAAATTCCACTTTGCTTGGTGTAAGATTTTTGGCGTGGTTTTTTAGGCAAGGTGGAAGGAGGCGAATATTTTCATGTGTTGTGTAGTTTAACAGAGGCCCAGTACAGTTTCTCTCATCCTGCACGGTTAACTTGAAATAATCGAAGTATTTTAAGGCTTTGAGTCCTTCTCTGACACATTTTTTTTAAAAAATGTTATTTAATATTGGAAATGAGGGGGAACTGGGAGAGGGGGAGATGCCTGCTAAATGGCAACTCTCTTGGCTTATTTTCATGGTGATGAGACTTAATGAACTACAGGAAAAGATCGTAATTTTGTTGGCAGCAGGATAAGGGCAAAGCTAAAAATTGTCACATCTGATGATTATCTGTGGAGCAAAACATAAAAAACCATTAGAGATAGAAATCTGGAACAGATGCAGGGAGATTACACTGATGTCCTGGAATCTTAAATTTTTCTTGAAAAGTAAAGTAGAGAAAAGAATCTTTTCAGTCGAGGGACAGCACTTATTTTTCTGACTAAAGCACCAAGTCCTTTGTGTGGGGATCTCTCTGGCATATCTTTTGGAAAGGTATTTGTAAAATGTCATGGAAGCAGTTTGTGCAGAAGGCCAGCTACATTCCAAAGTCAAGTAAGGTCAGAGTTGTCAAAGGATCAAGAAATATAGAATGTATAATAATGCAGCAATGGTTCGTGAAGTGATTAATTTGTATTTTATTTTCCCCAAAGTGTCTTTACCTAAGTCTTATAAAATGCTCACTTTTTAAATACAGTTCAGTCTTGATTTTTCATGGAGTTTAACTTGGGAGTAACCAACCCCTGCACAGGAGCTAATATATACAAGAGGTGAACTCCTGTCTCCCCTGGAGTCAAGGACAAAACTCCCATCAGCTTCAATGGGGCCAGGATTTCCTTTCCTATGTTGCCCAGTAGACCAGTGTGGAACAAACCCAGTGGCCTTAGGGATTTTTAATATGCAGCTGACTCAGTCGAACAAAAAATGTTTTACTTGTCTGACATTCAGGTAAAATCATGATTGTACTGAACTTTCTCTGGCCGACTGCATTGCGGACATATGGTAAGGTTGTGACACATTCTGCTGGCTAAAAAGGGGAGAAAAAACAGGCCTCCAAATTAGTGAAAATCAGATAATTGCAAGTGAAAATTTGTTGGGAAAATAAATGCAGATTTTTTTGCCAGGGTGCAGGGAAAGCAAGCAGTAAAACAATCTCTCCAGACTTTTGGCTTCCATTTTTGTAATGCAATGAACAAGCAGATGCCCAGTAAAGGCAGCAAAGCAACTGACGGTGGGAATTGAAAGCTGGGAGTAGGACAGGTTAAACCCCTTTCTCCAGAATCTACCTCCAATCCATTTTGCTCAGTACAATTCCTTATAGTGTTTTCTTTTTTTTTCGAGTT
This sequence comes from Atrichornis clamosus, assembly GCA_013400975.1. Classification (NCBI taxonomy): domain Eukaryota; kingdom Metazoa; phylum Chordata; class Aves; order Passeriformes; family Menuridae; genus Atrichornis; species Atrichornis clamosus. Next base: position 71,318 of record WBMZ01004796.1, read on the forward strand.
GTGTTTATCCTTGTTGGTAGCAGGTCCAATTAGCATCACAATCCCTAAAGCAGAGCTCCTAAAGAGCAGTCAGCTCTCCTTGCTGTGCTGGGTGGCTGATGGCTGCTCGGAGCAGCCAACAAAGCCCTCTTGACTCTGGCATGTGTTTCTACTTTAGAGGCTGAAAACTTAACCGAGGGTCTCCTTCTCTCTGCCTGCCTGAACAACAGAGGGACCTGGATGCAGAGCCCAGCAGGGCTGACCACAGCAGGCTCTGAACTTGGCTAAAACCAGGAGCCTGTCCTGAGCTCGGTTTTAGTGGGGCACAGGGAGCTGTCTGTAGCAGTTGTTCTGCACGTTTTGGGTGAGCAAAGTAGCAAATAGTTGGTGCTGTGCACTGTGCTGGGCCAGCCTGGCTTTACATCCCCTCAAACCACACAGGGACTGCTGCTGCGCCACAGGCTCCTCCCTGTGATTCCAAGGAGAACTGAGTCCAAGACTCCCCGTCCCTGGAAGCGTTCAAAGCCAGGCTGGATGGAACTCCGAGCAACCTGGTCCGGTGGAAGGTGTCAGGGTGGTTGCAGTGAGATGATTTTTAGGTCACTTCCAACCCACATCATTGTGTGATTCTATAAAAATACTCTTTTCCCATACTCGTGTTAGAGCACCAGTTGCAGGCAGATCATGGAACAGTCTTGGCAGTGGAGCTTTAAGGACCACAGAATTCAGGTTCTGACCTCTTAGAATTCAGTTTTCCTCGCCCACTGGTAGCCACCACCCCAGGTTCACTCAGGGGCCAAACCCTGCTCCCGTGTGCAGGGCTTTGTTTTCCCTCAGCAGACTCATTATCCTGCCTGGATCATCGGGGTGGGCGGAAATGGCTCCAAGTGCTGAGCACTGCCTTCAGCTGGGCTGAATCGCTTTCCCTGTGTGACACCCAGATGATCAGAAGAAGAGATTATCAGCCACTTCCATTAGCCAGAGAAATCAGGAGAGGGATTTACCAGGAAACACAACTGAGCTCAGGACAGGAATACGTAAGATAAACTAAGATACTTCCTTCACTGGGATGTTAAACTTGCATAATGAGCCTTGGCAGCAAATCAAGGCTTAAGTCTGCCTGCATAAGAAACTCTTCTCTGCTGCTGTTCTCTACTTCTTGTCCATCACCTGAGCACATTCAGTGGTCACTAAGTGGCTGCACAGCCTGAAAGGGAACAGATTTTGGTACCTGGTTTCTGTGTTTTACCCTGGAAAAAACCCCATCTTTTCACTTGCAGGAAAAAGATTTTAACCATAAGGTTCTTGGAATGCTAGAGCCACTGTTAGGAAAAATTGCTCCTTAAATAAACAGACATGTTTTGTGGTACTTCTTTCCCCAGTCTCATGAAATATTTTGATTAAAAGAGCGACAGTACCTGCTCTGGAGTTTTTTCAGAAAAAATAGCCTTTGAACCTCCTGCCTCCTCAGGGGGATAGTCAGGAAACCTGCCTGTGATATGCCTGTGTGAGAAACAAAAGTGGAAAAGGAATTAAAATTCATCATTTTTCATCTGATTGACAAAGATGTTAGATAGTGAGAAAGCTTCTCGTGGCAGTGGCTTTTTGTCCTGTAAATTAATTAAAACAGTTAGCAAACCATGTCTCTTACGCTATGGTCCATCAAAAATTGCAAATTCTTAGGGAATTTTCTAGGAATGCAAATTCCTTCCTAGCTGAAAGACAGAGATTAAAGTGTTAATACCTGGAAGTATCCAAGACCAGGTTGGATGGGGCCGGGAGCAACCTGGTCTAGTGGAAGGTGTCCCTGCCCATGGCAGGGGGTGGAATGGGATGAGCTTTAAGGCTCCTTCCAACCCAAACCGCTCTGGGATTCTCTGATTTTATGTTTATAGCTCTATTCTCTGCTTTCAACAGCCAACTTTTTTTAAAAGAAGAGTTATTTTACTTAAATCATGTTTTAATCTGTAAATTCCAGATTGTGTTTCCATGTAAGAATTACCACTCTTAAATTTCCAATGGACTTTCACAAAGGGATGGGGATGGAAGCTGTGAAGGGGCAATAAATGACTTTGTGGTAAGGTTTCATGGATGGCATGGATAACGTAGGGAGCTTCCAGAGCTGTCAGAAAGAGATTAAAAGATATAGATAACAACTTCAGCCCATTTATACTGATAAGACCCTTTAACTTCTTTCCCTTTTGTTGCTTGTTGGGATATATCCATACGATTTTCTGTTTGTTTGGTAATATCAGGAAGGTTTTTCTGTTCCAAAGAAAATTCTGACAGTGCAGAAAAACCCTCGTGCTACTTTCAAACAGCACGGTAATGTTTCCTCTAAATGAAATTAAATTTCCCTTGAGAAGAAAAGAGCTCAGAAAGGTCAACATGATTCCTAAAAATTGCTTTTCTTTTTTTTAACATTTTTAAAATGACTGGTACCTTAAGGGACTTTCCTAGCCTGCTGTTAAGCAGCAGAGTCAGTTTTAAGCTGAGATCCTTGGAACAGAGCATCTGTTCTGTTTCTGTAGCACCATGTGTAGGGTTTGGATCTCTTGCTGGTATTAACGTAACACCAATTAGGACAGAATCAACAAACATTCATCTGTGCTTGGAAGCTCTGACTTGTTCAAGCATTACTGGTTCTGTATGCAAACAGATGCAAATCTTTGCTCACTGCATTCCCAGAAACCAGCCTGCAACAACAAAGGGGTGTCATTGTTAGTGTGTTTTTTCAGATCTAGTAAGAATGGGGTTTTTGACTCAAAAACCCACATCATCGACTTTATTTCATGTTAGCTCATGTTACATTTTCTACAAAGAGTCAGAAAATAGTTCAGTTTTATGTTAAATGCAGCTTTAAATGCTGCTACAAGTCTGGTTTACAGTAACAAATTTCTCAGAGTCTGGGAGGAAGGAAAGGCAATATGCACTGTGGGTGGAGAATCAGCTGGGAGTCCACTGCCCACTGATCGTGGTGTCAGGGCCAGCTTTCAATATTTGTTAATGTTCTGCTCAGTATTTGTACTCATTCTTTCACTTTTAAATCACTTACAGCTCTTGGAGATGGCAGGGGGTTGGAATTAGATTATCTTTTAGGTCCCCTCCAACCCAACCATTCTGTGATGTTTACCCTTTGGGTGTGTATGATGAGTGTATATCTGAGTGCTATAGAAATTCTACCATATTCTGAAATTTGGAAGGGGATTCTAGTTTATAATCTGTATTTTCTGTGTGATTCTCTTCTTCCCAACTGGTGCAGCTGTTTGGGGTGATGTGGCTCCTCTCACCTTTATTGTAGCAACTACAGCAGATGCTTAGGTCAAAAAATGAGGAGAAGACAATGCCCATCTTTTCATGCCAGTGCCAGAAGTGTGTCAGGCATTTACTGAGCAGTCAGGGATAACTGGGGTTTTTGGTTGAGGGTAATGCAGGATGTGATTTTCTGTGGTCATCAGTGACCTGGGAGCAGACAGTACCAGATACTTTGATCACCCTAATTCTTCATGGGCATCTGCTTTTTTCTTGCCAGACTTCATCCTTCCCTGGGTACTGTTGTTTAGCATTTCCATCGCTGTCTGATGGCCTGGAAGCAGTGCTCTTAAATCTCGTTCCCCTACCCAGCCTCTTGTGGGTTTTCCTTTTTCTCTTCTAGGTTGAAATGGCTACAGCTTCAATCTTGTAATGCCTGGGAATTCACATGCATGACCCCGATAGGCAAATTCCTCCCTTTATGAAACCCCCTGAGTTCAGAGGTTAAACCAGGGATTCATTTGGCCTGTAAATCTGCCCAGAAAAATACAGTCATTCATCTTCCTGGTCAAAAGTCCACTTTAAAAGTAATGAATCTCAATTTTCATTCCCCCTTCACTTTTTGGCAGCGTTCTACTCAGAGCCATCACAATGGGTTGTCTCATGCATTTGTTGTAAGATGCTAATTTGGATTCAACTGGACCTAAACTCTTTGTTTTACAGTTGGAAACACCAGGATAAAATGAGCAGCCAGAGAAACTCTGGCTGTCCCATCCCTGGAAGTGTCCCAGGCCAGGTTGGATGGGGCTGGGAGCAACCTGGGATAGTGGAAGGTGTCCCTGCCCATGGCAGGGGGGTGGGACTGGATTATCTTCAAATTCCCTTCTAACCCAAACCATTCTATGATTTAAAATTCCTAAATCTTTGTGCCATCAGATAAGATACACATCATCTATGAGCAGCTCTTGAATTAGAACTCCCAAACGTTGTAGAGTGATTTTGAGCTTGCTTCACAATAATATTTGTTCAAACAATTTTTAACTGCCTTCCTCTTTAGAAACCTCCTAGAAACACTGAAGTGTTCATGATTAGAGGCAATAATAGCGTGAGGAAGTTAATCCAGATGATGCAAGAACTTGCTCCCAGCTGGAGCCCCAGCAGCCGGCTTTGTTTTGCTGGAAGTGTGGAGGAGAGCTTTGTGGTGGGAATCCTCCCTGGTTCCACTGATGTGGACCCATGTTGGTGGGGAGAGCAGAACGTAAAAAGCTTAAGCTCTTGGTAACAGGAGTATTAGAGTGTGTAATATATTTGAAAGACATGGTACATGTCAGAAACACCTAGAAGACACAAGTCAGAACTCTGTGAATCTGTTACTTATTACTGTCTCAACGTTTGCAGGGGAAAAAATATACAATTGTACTTTTCCAGCATCTCATAAAAATGTGTAAATGCCAGAACTGGAAGAAGCAACTCTTACTTTTAATGTGATTGCTTCAGTGGGAGTGCTGACAATGTGCTAAGGACTACAAGCAGAAGAAAATTGTACTGGATTTCAGTTCTAGTAACTGGATGCAGTTCTAGTAAAACCAACTGCCTAAAGGAACAAGTGAAATTTATAAAAACTGTGTCTGCCTGGTAGGACTGGACTCAGTGGCTGAACAGAAGTAAATAAGGTAGACAGACAGGGCTTGGAAGAAAACCCTTCCTTGTGAGACAAAGCCCAGCAGCAGCCTAGGGAAACCCTTACAGGAGCCCAAAACCTGCGGGCAGGGAGCTGAGGATGGTTCCTGTGGGTGCTCTGCTCCCTGCTGTGTGTTCCCAGGCACTGAACAGCAACCTGTCTTTGGGAGCTGTGCCTGCACTGCTGCAAGTAAACTGAGTCATGAGGCTCCCAGCAGGCAAAAGATCCTTCTTTGGGCCAGAGCCACTGCTTTAACACGACTGCTAAAGGTTTCTGTGCTGAGGAGGGTGCTGTTGAAGAAGGGACCTTTAGAAAATGTGGTATGTGAGAAATCCATTACTTTTCTGGAAAGCAGTGAAGTCCTGTCAACGGAAGCAGAGCATGGGTTTGGAAAACAGCTTTGCAGAAAAGCCATCTAATTGGGATGAATGGAGGCCCTAAATCTAACTCAAACCAGCTCAAGTGGAAGAGTGAGGGGATGAACAAGGATAGAGGGGTGAAAAGATAGAGTCTTCCACTCCCAGCTGAAAAAGAAAAGGATGTGATGAGGGTTTTGCACTGTTTCTCAAATTACATTATGTTCCCTGGTTCACTGTTACTGCTCCAAACCTATTCCTCTTATAATAACTCAGATCTGTCAAGTGTAATTGAAAAAGAATGATCTTTTATGGTCTGCAGTGCAAATCCTTTAGTCTCTGATCTGTAGCGAAGAGTTCTGGCTCTTCTGGGCTCAATATTTGTTATAGCACAAACCCCACAAAAACGTCCAAGTTTTAACTAGGTTCAAATGGTTCTCTAATGTCCCCAAATCACCACCAGACTGGAACAAGTCAGTGTGATTGGCAGTCTCTGCTCAGCCCTGAATGCTGTGGCACCTCCATTCTCACCTATAAAACAAATTCTTTGTCTGGGAGATGACCCTACATTGTGTTTGTCTCGTCTGCTGCTTCCTCCCTTCCTCATTTCAGGAGCTTCAATTGTTTTTTAAAGTGTTTTCTCTCTATTCCACATTGCTCAGGGATGGTTCTAGTTAGGGCTAAATATGGCTTTTGATTTATGAGAACACACCATTGATTTAAACATTTTGTCTGGTAATAGACTCAACAAGTTCCTACCTACTCTGTTCTCTGGCGTGGTTTTACATGTGTTATTCTTTCTTTTTGGCTATGGCTTCTCTAGCTAATTGCATAAAAGGCCTTGTCAGGAAAAGTAAATTGTTCTTTGGAGGAGCAAAAGTGTTTAACTCTTTTCAGGGGAAAAAAGGATGTGGTCTGTGTGCAGAAGAGGAGGCATGAATGATGGTGTATGCTCTAAGTAGAGGGACAGAGGAATGTTCTGTGCAGAAAAAGGACAAAAATCAAGAGGAGGGAGCGATTTAAAGAAAGAAACCCCTCATTGTTTTGTAGTTCTTGCCTATTTCTGTAATCCCACCTGATGTGGGTTCTCTCAGACCATTTAAATAGCAGTGCTGCTTTGTTTTAGGTGTCTTTGCCTGCGGCCCTTTTTTTCCCTTTTCTGTGTGTGCTTTCTTTAGCTCTTTGAAAACCACTTCCAGAAAAAATAACCTGGGCAAATACAGAATTACTTATAAAGCAAGATTAATTTCCACAGGCTTCTTATCATCTTTAATGAGTTTGGACACAGACATATTACAGCTGATGTTTTATCTAAGGTTCTGATCCTCCAAGTGTTTGCCTGTACGTGTGATTGTTATGCATGGAAGTATTTCAGTGGAGGGACTTGCAGGGAGGGGTAATTGGAGGATCACAAACTTTATTGTTCTAGATAAATATTCGGCTTAAAAAAATTAAGATCAAGCATTGTGAGGCCAACAATGTGCAGGGAAAAGCATTCCCATGGAGGAATGAGAATGCAAGGTTTGTAGGGAAAGGTGATATCCTTTATTACAGTAACTATCATAATTAGAAGGGTCTTTTGGGTCCCCAATGCCTGCCTTAGATCTGAAACGGGAGAGGGGAACTTCAAAGCCGAGTAATAGTTGGGAACAGTTGTTGGAGAGGACAGACCTAAATGAGGAATGTGGTAATTCTCTCTGATAGTTTTATTACATGTAGTGTTACTGGCCAGGAAAGGTAGACCTTTGGCTGACCCAGTGCAGTTGTTCATAAGCTCCTTGAGTTCTTAGAGTGAAATAGTCTCTTCTGCTTTGTCACAAAGTTATTGCCTTTTCAAGGATCCTTCTGGTCTTTTAGGGTTAGCAGTAGGTAATTAGTGTAATGGAAAAATGAGAATTTCTGTTCCCCTTCAGATAGACCAGGGCATGAGCTTTCTCTGCCAGGACTCCTGGTTATCCTGATTCCTGCTGTAAAAACCATGAGGGAAAAGGAATTTTGTCTTCCCCCGACCTATTGGTACCTTCAAAATTCTGACAAATGATTCCTGGTTTAAAACGGGAATAGGTTTTTCTCCTTGAAATAATTGGAGGCATGGATGGTAGCACTGCAAATTACTCCTAAGTTTTTGAATGAAAATAAAAAGCAGTATCGGCATGAATAATGCCAAGGAAAACCAAAAAAATCTATCATTCCAATATTAGCTTAAATTAAAAGAAAACCTGCAAAAACAAGAAGAAAAATTTTGTAATATCGACACTCACAAAATGTTCTGGTGCTTTCATGTTGCATGTCACTCCATACACTCAAAAAATATTGCCCAAAGTCTTCTCAGAGCTCAAATCTGAATTAACTGAGGATTGGGAGAAATCACATCCTGACTGATGTAACTGAACTTCATTGCAAGAGCTGATAACAAGTAACCTGTGCTGAAAGCTTAGACAAACCTAGAGGACTATTAAATGTACCCACCATGGCATGGAAATGGGAAGAAGATTAAAGGGACTGGAAAAGCAGATCCCTGGAGGGTTATTTAGAGTTTTTTGGCTCCTGCAGCGCAGAACAGCCTTGGGGCAGAGCTCCTGGTAAACCTGGCGTGAGGCTCTCACTGCAGGCATCTCCTGATGCAACCAAGAACACCTGGATGTCCCATCCCTGCCCCTGGAGGGAAAACTGACATCTGACACTGCCCCCAGGTTTGCTTTTCTAGGTCTAAAGTTCCTTGAGTGTGTTTCCTTCTCTTTCGGAGTTGTTGATCATCCCGTGTTTACCAGAGCTGTATTCCTCACGGGGCTGTCTCCAAGGGTGAAGGGCTGCTCCCCCTCTGTCACAGTCACACTGTCCCCGGGCTTGTTTCCAGTGTCAGCTTCCTGCTGAGTGTCTCCAGCCTTTCGAGGAATGCGATCCTGTGGAGCCGGCAGTGAGGAGAGCGGGGTGAGCAGCCCTTGCTGCGGAGGCAGCGCTTCCCTCAGGGACTGCTCCAGGTCTGGGGGCCTTGGCTGATGGAATAACGAGCGCTCTGGAGCGCACAGCTCCCATTAAACTCTCATCTGGTTTCATTTCCTCCTATCTTTCCATTCTCTTCAGAGCAAGGTCAAAAATACAGAAGCTGGCTCAAAGAAACGCCAGGTCAAATTCCGCCTGTGTTTACTGAATTCCTTACCTTTGGTCAGCTTATCCTGCCTGCATAGAACGCTGAATCCCGACTCAAATTTGGCAGGATTTCCAGTCCTTAGCATTAAACTTGAGAGACTGAAGCAATTATGGGCAGTTTTAAGCGAGATTACTTTAACTCAGACTAGAAGCTTTGCGAGAATAGTTTTCCTGCAGAGTCAGCCAGAGGGAATCAAGAGTATTTTATTAACACAATATGAATTCTGTAAAGAGGAAAATAAAGTATGCCATTTTTTGTAGCAAGGCCAGCCAAAAGAAATAACTTGCCCTCCAACATCACAAGTTTCTTTGGGATTTGGAGTGAAATGGAGTAGAGAGAGCATTTTCTCTTATGGGATTTGTTTATGAGAAATTTGAGCAATTGTTTTTACTTCTTAGAAGTCAAGGTGTTAGTGGATCAAAATGCATCTTTACAGAAGGGGAAGAAGGCTGTAACCTGAGCATGGCTGCTTTACACTGTACTGCCACAGTCCATCACTTTAACCTGAAGATAATGCTTTGGAGAGGGTCGAGAAGTGGTGCCCTGGACAGGTCATCCACCTGGAAAAGTGTCCCTTGCACCCAGCTCTCTGTGGGCTCTCCCAGGACTTCGTCCCTCTTCCTTGCTCTGGAATGGTTTTCCATATGCTGCATTTCTCCTGCCACCACCTGACTGTGAAAGGTGGCTGTAGTATTTCAGGGGTATTAGGTGATTAAAAGCTCCCTGGAAGGACTGTGCTCTCCCTGAACCTATTGCTCACGTGCTGGATGGAGAGTTGTGTGCGTGCATAATAAATTCAATGCTCTTGGGGCATGTCAGCCTCCCTGTGTGTGCATGGACACCTTTTATATCTGCCTGGAAAATTGGGGATTAGGAGCCTGAAATGAGCAGAGCAGCTCTGTGCTTTGATCTGCCCTTTCTCCAACACTAGAACAGACAGTGCAGCACGTAGGAGTAAATGGAGATTAAAACAACCCTGATGCAAGTGTGGCTACATGATGTGATTTTTATTGGGCTTGTACTGATTGCATGATTTCCGAGTGGTGAAGATGGGTGGGTCTGAGGTGGCATTAAAGGTGGCATCAGATACATTTCAGTAGCTCTGTCTCTGCCTTACGCCTGTGGTATCAGTGCAGAAACACAGCCCAGGCTGGCGTAACTCATTTTTTGCCTCTCTGGATTAAAATGCTCTGCAGCCACTGTGTCATGGCTGTCCCATTCAGGGATCACTGTGCCCTGCCCTGCTGCCTGCCCATGATTTGACCTTAGGAGTTTGTGAAGGACAGGGTGTACCCAGCTTCCTCAGGCACCGCATTACTGCTCAGGAGAGTGGCTTGGTAATCCATGTAGGGCTGGAATCACAGCCCTGTGCTGATGGCCCGACTTGCGGCTAAGACTGAACTGCCTTGAAAAGCACTTGTGATGCAGAGGGAAAACTGCAGGGGGGAAGGAGAAGCTTAAAATTGCATGTTCCGAAGTTTTTAAGATTGTAAACAGAGTGCTTTCTCTTTCACTGCTCAGAATCCCAGGATGGTTCAGGCTGGAAGGGGCCACACAGTCATCTGGTCCAACCCCCTTGCTCCAGCAGGGTCATCCCAGAGCACGTGGCACCGGATTGTGTCTGGACAGGTCTGGAATATCCCCAGTGAGGGAGACTCCACACCATCTCTGGTCTCTGTTCCAGTCACTGCACAGGAAAGAAGTTCTGCCTCGTGGTCAGGTGGAACTTGCTGGGCATCAGTTCCTGCCCACTCCTTGTGTCCCACTGCTGGGCCCCATGGAGCAGAGCCTGGATCCATCCTCTGGCACCCACCCTGTGGGTATTTGTACACATTCATGAGGTCTCTCTTCAGCATTTCCTCTCAATGCTGAACAGCCCCAGCTCCCTCAACCCTTCCTCATAAGAGCTGCTCCAATCCCTTTCTTATCTCCACAGCCTCCCCTGGACCCGCTCCAGGAGCTCCAGGTTCCTCCTGTCCTGAGGATCCCAGAACTGGACACAGCACCCCAGAGGTGCCTCACCAGGGCTGAGCAGAGGGCCTGGATCATTCCCTGACCTGCTGGCAGTGCTCTTCCTAATGCACCCCGGGATCCCATTGGCCTTCTTGTCCCCCAGGGAACCCTCATGGCTCAGGGACAGCTCGTCGTCCACCAGGAGCCCCAGGACCTTGTCCACTTCAAGAGATCTGGTTCTCTGTGGTTTGTGTGAACCTCTAAATGAACTATTTAATGATAAATCTGAGGCAATTTCATGCATATGAAAGCAGTCACAGTGCTTGATTTTTCTATGTTCATCCCAATTGGCTTGTGCAGCCTTATTGGAATAAATCACCACCAGGTGTACACAGAGTGTAAAACCAGGCAAAAAGTGAGAATGTTGCAGAATCCATACATAAAATTAGAGATGTTTAGGCTCCTGGTCAATGTTAATAACCTAAAGGGCTCACTAGAAAGAAAAATAATTTAAAACCTCTACTTCGGCATTTAGAAAGTGTGAGAAAAGACAAGGAGAAACATTCCAGATGAGCTCAGCATTAAGCCAGGCATGGTATTAAGTGCAGCCATTTATCAGCAGTGTTAGCTCAAAAACCCAGTCATCTCTGCAGTCCAAGAAACACAGTGCAATGCCTGGAGATGCCAAGTTCCTTAACTCTCATCATTTTAGTTTTGTGAAAGACAAAGTGGAGTGCTCTACTCCTGTACCTGTTTGGTGTGTCTCTGCTGTGTGATCTATAGTCTCCTGAAATGGGCTGAAATTGTGGAGGCTGACAGAGCTGAATACCTTTTGAAGGACTCTGGCACTGCCTCTCCAAATGACTGAACACTTCTGCACATGTTGCTCGGTGGGATACACTCAAATTTAATCAATTATAAGCACAAACCGCAGCTTTTCATTATTGTTAATTTAAACAATGGCTTAATAATGTGCTTTTTAATAATTTCTTTGGCAGATGGGGTCAGTGCTGCAGAGAGTTGCTGGCAATGTGGCAAAGAGGCTGGAGAACCAGGGATATAGGGGATATTCTCTAGGAATTTGGAGCTGGAAGCCCACTCTTGGAAGAAGTAAAGAGCCCAAACACAGGTAATTTCCCCAAAGTGGTGGGACAGGCAGGGTGAGGTGGGAAGTGCAATATGGAGGCTGAGCCCTGGAGGGCAGGTTTGCTCACTTGCTGGATCTTAGGGCTCTTTTGAGTTATTTTCCAGGGCTGGAGATGTAAAAGTGTTGCTTCACAGGCCTCTACAGAGGATCATTTGCCTGGAATGGACTTATTACAGGATAGCAGAGCTCCCTCAGGCAAAGAAGGGGAGGATTAGGCTTGGACAGGGAGGGAATACAGGCACACATGTGGGAGAGGCCACAGTCAGCTGCTCCCACCTTCGCTCCTGCTCATTCCCAGGCTTCCCACAACTGCCAACCTGAAACGCATATGAACAAACCCATGTGTTAAATGTGATTTCCCAGAGGGGGATGAAGGTGGAAGGAGATTTTGGGCATAGAGTTACCCCCTCTGCAGCAGCTCTGAGAGCTGAGCCCATGATGGGAAGCACATGTAGGCACATGGCACAACTCCGGCTCTGGAATTTGCTCCCTCGGAGCAATTGTATTCCAGCTTGGAATACTTCGAGGACTCCTGCAGCTAGGCAGACTGCAGCCTTTAACTTATAGCCACGCTTTAACCCAGCATCTTCAGAATTAGATGCTTTCCAGAAAAAAATCTGCAGGGAAGAGCTGGTTTCCCTCTGTGAGGGGGAACACAAAGCAAGAGAGTAAACTTCCTTTCCAAGCCACCAAAGGATTACTGAGGCAGTAAGAAGAGAGAGGGGAATATTTGAGCAGATTTCAGGGTCAGGCAGTTTCCTGCTGTTACATAAATGTCTCAGTAAATACTGAACCAGCTCTTTTATGGTTCTACACTCTTTGCCCAAGCCATGGAATCACAGGATAGTTTGGGTTTGAGGGACCTTAAAGTTCATCTCGTTCCACACCCTGGGCAGGGACACCTCCCACTAGACCAGGTTGCTCCAAGCCCCATCCAGCTTGGCCTTGAACACTTCCAGGGATGGGGAAAATCAAACAAGACTTTATTTGGCACCAGATCTTACTAATATAGTTATTATTACTGTCGATAAAGTTATTTTGTACATGTAGAGCCTAAGAAGAACCAGTAAACTCCTTTAGATGCTATTAAATGTCTTTTATTCAACCTAAGATGATCCTAAGTTTGCCTGACACAGCACATAAACCATAATAGCTGGGTGTCCTTAAAGTAAATTGCTATAAATAATTAGAATTACTGTTGTCTCTGCACAGGACTGAAATGCAGCATGACTTAAAAGCCCTGGACTCTGACCTGGATAATAAAAACAACCTGCTTGATGGAGTCTGACTAATCTCTCCCATGCAGAAATTCCCAGTAAAACTGAAACACATTGGCTCTGGAAGGAATGGAGGCAACTCAGGTTTCAGGCAAGTTCTTGCTCTGCCCACAGAAATACTGACATCAAACCTTTCCAGCCTTGAGTTGAGATTCAGTCTGAGTATAGGGTTTGGAGAGACCAACTTTAATGTGAATTTTGCCCTGGAAAGAGTTTCCCCAGGTGCTCATCCAACCACACAGCACTCTGCCCACCTTACAAAGGAGCAGCCTGGTGCTCTCAAGGGAAATAATCAACTCGAAGAAAAAGGAAAAAAAAGCTTTGCCTCACGTGCCCTTGCCATATCCCAGCCTTGGGATTGCAGTCAGTGTTCTGCTGTCACCTAGAGCCTGTTCCAGCTAGTCCACCGTGGAGATCCTGAGGTTTATGGGACAAGCTGCTTCTGTTGCCTCTGTCCTTCTCCCCCCTCAACTCCTCCTCGTTCCTTCTTAACACTGATTGTCAGTATAAGCCTGGAATTTTCTATGCTAGATGATGCAAACCTCCTGGGTGTGGAATTCACTTGGAATTCAGCACTTCAGTAACCTGTCAGCAGTCTGTTAAACAATCCTGTTGGCACACTGAAGTGTGCCCTGTGTCAGCCTTGTATTCCATCAGACATTCCACTGCTATGGTCTCCAGTGTGCGAATTCTGAAAAACCTTCTGCCAGTGCAAACAGGGAAACAACTCTATTTCAGAATATTCCGGAATTAAACATATCCCTCTTCCTTTGGGAGAAAGAATAACAGGCTGCCCTCCACAGCCACATTCCCAGCCATAACGTGCAAGCCTTCATCTTCTCCATAGTCAAATCTGGCCTCTTGGCAATCAAGTCTTTTTTTTAATATATTCACCTGAACTTGCTGGCACAGACATATGAGAGCTGCTCTTTTGTCTTTGCCTTGGAAACACTTAATATTTTCTGTCAGTCTTTGGTCCTAACTTGTCCCTATTTTATCAAGCTGGTAACTCATAGGGATTTTTCCCAGTTATATGCCTCTTTCATCCCTCCTCTTCTGATTCTGCCTCTCCAGCTCCTCATGACTGTTTCTGCTATCCCTTTGCTCTGCTTGTGTCAGTCCATGCCACAGTTCTTTTTTACCCCACTTGCCTCCTTTCTTCTTTGCATTTTTCAGAGCCAAGGCTGAAAATGCCTTTTCCACGTCCTCTGCTTGCTTCTCCAAAGAGATCCTTCTGTGGAGCAAGGGCTGTAGCTTGGGAGCCACTGCTCTGTGCTTCGTTTTCTTTTTTATTCTTCTTAGTTCTAAGCTTTCCTTAGTCTTTCTCTTCCCAGAATATCCATTAAACACCTCTCCTCTGCCAGCCACTGGCTCTTCAGTGCTTCTCTGTCCTACCAGGCACCAGTGGGACTCCTGATTCTTTTCTCTTTGCCTGTTTCTTGTTTCTGTGTCCCAGCAGATCTCCATGTGCTCTGCTTGTTGGAAATGGGGAAGTGGGGAAAATTGGTTCTTCCACCCGCTCTGTATTAACTTGCTGGAGAAGATACCTCTCCCTAGCACAGTGGAGTGAAATAATAGCTGGGCTGGGCCTCTTCCCCTTCCCCTTGGGATTCACTCCCTTCTTTCTTTCTCATTGATTAGGACCACGCTACGCTGGTTAAACCAAGAATAGATCAGATGGCAGAGCGGGCTCCCCTGGGCCAAGCCTAGTAGGTATCTAGCTGGATTCCTGGAACAGAAACCAGCTCCAAGGTGGAAATCAGGCCCCAGTTATCAGTTTGAAATGCCCCACTGCTCTGTTCCTGCCTTCAGAAATCCAGCCTGCTGTGTTAGGACTCTGCTTGAGAAAGGAATAAAGGAAGACATCAACTTAACCACTAAGCAGGCAGAGACCACAGCATTTTCCAGAAAAAAAGCCCAATCCTGCCTTTAAAACATGTAGAGCTGTATTATAATAAGCTGCTGGCAAGTGTGAGTCCCTGGGTGCAACTGATGTTTGTGTCTGTGTGAGTATCTATGACAACAAATAATCCTAATGTTTGGGAAGTGTCCTTGAGAACCTCAGTGGGGGGGGGGGGTTGCTGCATTATGTCGGGAACACTTTGCATTTTCAGACTTTTAATTCCTAAGTATTATAGAGATGGGTATGAAGTGCTTTAGGAAAATGAACTAATTAGTTACCAGATTTTCTTTTTTCTTGTGTGCAAATGGGCCAGCTCAGACTAATGCTATTTACTTTAGCTGATTCTAGACTTTTAGATGTATAAAGCAGTGAATATTTTTAGGCTCTTTAATTATAAGCAAGAGGCTTAGACTTAAGGTCAATGGACTGTGGGTACCTGTGGGTCACTGGCAGCCATTTGAAGAAGGTAGAAAAGGAAATCTAACCTCAAATTGTTGTAATGATCAGTTTTGCTTCTATAGTGCTACAAATCAAAAAGTAAGAAGCAAGGGAGGCCTGGAGTCATCCTACAGAGCAGTGCTGTAGGATGGGTGTGTCTGTAAGAATGGGAGCCCATGGATCAATACCAAATGTCTGGAAAACTTACACATCAAAAATAGGAAAATGCAGTCACAGGGAAGGAGGTGCAAGACCTGCTGCTTCTCTTTATTTGTGTCTTACCTGGGCATTCCTGGGGAATGTATCTCGTGTGTGCTCAGGTATCAGCCTGCTCTGGTCCCTCTTGCATTGTAACCTCTGATGATTCACCTTATCTTGGTGCTGGTCCTGCTCCAACAGCAGCGATTGACAGCACCAAAACCACTGCTCCCATTTTCCACTTCTGGTTTTAGCACTTCCTCCGTGCCTCTGCCTGACACTATCCATTACAAAGCTCTGTTTTTCAGCTGAGCACAGATTTGTCAAGCTGTTAACCACTTGGAATGAAAGTTTAGATGCTGACATTCAGCTTACAATATATAGGTCTGAAAATGCTGTCTTGATTGATTCAGGTTTTTCCAGGATGGAGGCTGGTTAAAGGCATAATCACTATGCTAAATAAATGAAATTATCAGCATAATTTCTAACTAGACCCATCCTTTTGCTCACAGGATTTAGAACAAGGAGCTTTATTTTCCTCTTTGGTCATTGTGCCTTTTGGAACAGAAATGTCTCTGCTACCCCTGTAAAAATCCTACTTCCACAGGCTTTGGACAATCTTGCCTTTGGTTTACAGCCACCAGAGTGTTTAGAGCTTTGCAGCTGAGAATTACAGAGACAGAAACTGGGGCAGGAGTGGGGTGGGGAAAAGGCAAGTCTTTTTGGGCAAAGTGATTTGGAAGCAAGCAGGTTGAGGAGAAAAGCGGAGGAGGAGAGCCTGGTCCGTAGAAGACCTTGTGCTCGTGATGGCTTTGCTGATGTGTGGCTGTTGAGATCTGAATGAGCTTTTAATGTTGCTAATGCATAATTTATATGCAAGCATGGCAAGAGGTGTGCAGTGCAAACCCTGCCTGATGGAGAGGTGCGTAGGTGCTTGCAGATGCTTGAAGTTGTGAGCATTCCTGCAAAAGATGCCGAGGAAAAACCTCATCGTGGGCAGAAAGCCCAAAGTACCATGACACTGAAATAGTTTTCCCTGATTTTTGCACTGGTGAACTGCTTGGGGAATGGGACTGTGTGATTCTGCCTGGCTGTAACACCCTTGAAAAAGGCTCAAAACCAACAGTGTCTTTTCTAGGAATCCTCTTGGAAGTCAATGGGTGTCTGCTTAGAATGAGGACTCGTGATAACATCAGGACCTGACCCTCTTTTCAGTGTTAAAGTCTGTAAGCAAAACCTCTCAGGGAAAGGAGAGATCAGTCAGGGAGGACCCCTAATGACTTTTTGATTTAAGATATCTGAATGTCTATCTGGAAGGGAATAGCAGCATTTGGAAAACTGGTGAAGATGTGCTTTGGTGCAGCATTGGTGCACTTGGTGATTAAATAACAGTTCATGACGATGACTTGTTAAATTGAAAACCCGCTGGGGAACTTGATTCGCACCTGTGATGTTTTAGAATCTTCTTTTCGTTCCTTAAAAGCGTCAAACTTCTGATAGCTGAAAGAGCAAAATTAAGGATTGCAAGGAGCCCTTTGCATGTGTTTTTAATCACACCATATAGGTGGCAATCATAAATCCAAGTGTCAAACTGGAAAGACAACACACCTTGGAGTTCATGGTGATTTAGAAAGCAGAACTAGTGATCTTATCAATGCCTCTCTGGAGGTGTGACACTAGGGTTCAACTGGTCTTGCTGTTTCAGATACCTGCCACAAAGATTTATCTCTCTTCCACCGAGTATGAGGAATGTATGAATCCAGGGGCTTCCGGCTGGTGCCCCCCAAAGCCAGCGAGCCGCCTCCATTAATGTCAGCACCCTCGTAAATTCTGAGCTTGCACTGAAGTAGGCAACTTCTGCCACTGCACAGAAGCTTCCAGAGGTGTCCCCTGCCTCCTGTAAATCCACGGACACCCAGTAAAGTAGATTAACTGCAGATGGGCTTAATAACAGTTGTCCCTTCTTTGGAATTAGAGAGGGGTTCACACTTTTTAAAAGAGGACAGTGTGGTGTTCCTATAGGCAAGAAAGGACTGAAGGAGTATGTTGTTGTTGTTGTTTTGTTTTGAATGGCTTTCAAGTTTAGGTTGTTAATTCCAACCAATGGGAACACAGGTTGCAGGACTGTTGGCTCCACTCTCCCCTGTCACAAACAAACAACCCTCTTGTTTCTGATAACTTATTTTCCCTCTGCTCAAAGGAGCCCAGTGGGTTATTTGCTTTGGTTCACTCCTCCGGTGAGCAGTGGTGCATTTGCATTCCGTTCCCTTGCTCCCTCCAGCCCTAAAGATGCCTGCCAAAATTAGTCAACAGATAACTACTCAGTGGAAGCTTTTAAGAACGTGTTAGGAAAGGCTTGAACATTGCCCATTAATGTTTACAGCTCCTAATTATGTTAATTAATCAGTCTTAGAGGTTGTCTCAGCCGGGAGCCCAGAGGCAGGATTTTAGTTCCCACAGATGTGCTTTAACTCAGTGCCATGGCTGCTTGCAGCGAGGAGCTCAGCACGCTCTGCCTGCCAGGATATTTCTGCTGGGCCCTGGACAGGTTTTGCTGGGTTGTTCCTGTTGGATTTTGAAACCAGCTTTGACTGTCTACATGAGGTACAGCCCAGCATCTGGGAGCAGGCTGAGCCGTGTCCAGGGAGAGGGATGTTAAATGGAAGCTGTTCCTGCAGAACGGCCTTTTGGCAGGGGAGAAAGGCATTCAGAGAGCACTTTGCACCAGCACAATTGTTAGGATGCAGAGATTACTGCCTTGGCAAAGTCTGAAGCTGCTGGCTCTGTCAGAAAACAGAGGTGAAACTATCAGTAGAAAAAAACCCCCAGAAATTGCCTCTTCTAATAACACTTCTGTACTTTTGCAAGAAGATCAAGTATTTGGGCAGAGGAGGACACCCAAGGCTGTGTCATCCTCTTTCAGAGCTTCACTTTCACAATTCAAAGCTTGCCTTCACTCTCCTGAGGAAAATGAGAAGACTTGGATAAGAGACACAATCCATACTAGCTGCAGAGGGACTCAGAAGAAGGATCTGCTTGTTTTGTGCTATCCCCTAAAAAATCTGGTTTGTGTAAAATCCCTGCAAGAAGTACAAGAGGGCAGGAGAGGATATATTCAACTCCAGTGAACAGGTAAGGACAGCAGAAAACTGTGGTGCAGACATAGACCTCTTTCTAATTTAGTTCAGCTCATCCTTATCCAGTGGAATTAGCAGATAACCACTTGTTTATCCCCATATCCTGATTTTTACCATGAGCTCGTGGCTGGTAACTTTTGCTCCCGAGTGGAATGTCACCTACAAGTGGTTTGTGAGCGTGTGACAATCCTTTAATGACAGGGAAAACAAATAATGACAATATGCATTAGGTGCAAAGAGAGAGGTTCTTCACCCATCTGTAGATGGCTCTTGTGCACAGCAACTCTCCTCTGTGCTGAATATCAAGTGCCAAATACCAGAGTGGCATTTTTTGGTAGTTTCCTATGGCCGAAATGCCTCTGCAGGAGTGGCAAAGAAGAAGGGAATGCTTTTTCCAGAGTAACAGGGCATTGTATGGAGAGGGGACTGTGATTAAGGGGCTGTGTTCCAAGGATCTTCAGAGTGGAGCTTGCCCTTGGACAACTGTCCGCTGTAGTGGCTCACGGCACCAAACCTGGTTATTAAGCCATTTTCCTATCAGCTGTTTCATGAGTGGTTGCCATATTGCGTGGAGGCTGCAATCCATGCTCCTGGGTTACTTGGAAAGCACTTCTGGCAGGTTGAGGGCACGGATGGTGAGCCAGATGGGACTGGAAAGCTGCACGGGTCTGGATGGATTTGGAGCAACAATTCCTCGGAACCGGAGCGGAGGGGGTGCTGCTGCTTGGCACTGCTGAGGTGTCATCCCTCTCTGTCCTGTTGGCCAGGCTTCACTGCTGATGGATTGCCTGGCAGCTTTACCACTGACTCCATAAAAAGCAGAGTGTAGGGAGTGTGAAATGCGATAGGGGCAGTGCCTGACACAAATGAATACTTTCCCTATTCTGCTGAGTTCCCGTGCAAAACCTCTCTCTCCATTCATCTTCCTCCTGCCTCCTCCCTCCCCACCCACCTCCTGCTGCCCAGGGAGCGCCGGGAACAGGCGTGCTGGCAGTAAACTCAGCTCCACAGAACAGTCTGGGGAGAAGAGGGAAATATAACACGAGCACTTCCTATTTCTTTCTCTTTTCCTCTGCATCAAAGCCCGGGCTGGCTGTCAGGAATGTTCAAAATGAATAAATAAAGTGCAGGAACCCCCCTGCTTCAGAAGGAGTCTCATTCACTCACCGTGAAGCTCGGCCAGTTCCTTTTCTGACAGTACTCGAGTCAGCAGGCAGAGCAAGGAGATCATTCAAAGCTAATCAGTAAAGTGTAAACCTATTATGAAAGCACATTTACCCCTCGCCGCCTCCTCCCTCCCGAAAACCAATCCCCAAATCTGTGGGAATAACACATAGCCTACATAAAAGTTGCTATTACTTAGATCCCCTGTTATTAGGTCAGCGATGCCACTGATGAAATGCTCCCCAGAGCTCTGAGTGGTGGCGGATAAATCCTCCAAGAAATTCATGGAGTAATTTGTTACAGCTCGAGGGCATGAGGCACATCACAGCAGAGCCCGTGGATGAGGCTCTCCCCTGTGATTCTGGAGGCCATCTCTGGTAATAAAAACCTCATCTTGATTTCTCATCCTTTGTATTGATTTCTGTCAGAAAAGACTTGTCTTAGACAAAGATACTGCTATATTTCTCTGTATAATAAAGGGATCCTTCTCCCCTTTTCTGCCCATCCCCTTTTAAAATTCATTTTAGGGATGACTCCAAGAAGACTCATAATTTGGGAACTGGTTTTATGCACAGTGGGTGAAGAGTTGAGAAGATAATGACTGGCTTTGCATATGCAGTGCAAAACCCTAAATGTGAAATTAGAGAAAAATGGGTTTGGTCTGGAATAGTACAGGAAATCGAAGGTAAAACCCCAGCTATGCTATATCTTAATGTGAAACTCTGCTGTTAATTTAATGGATGGAATCTGTGGGAGTCAGGTGATTAACATCCAGACTCAGAGGTATATAATCATAGCAACTGCTAATTTTGGATCATTTGCACTCCTGCCCTATAAACCATATCTTGGGGGAAAAAAAAAGGCAGGTCTGTAGGTAAACTTCATGATCCTTTTTCAAAAAGCTTTCAAAAACAACTACCTTTCTTTCCTAGTATGGTTGGACAAGGCCACGTGGAAATCTGGAAGGTTTTACGTGAATAATTTGCAAGCCAAATAAGAGCAGCTCCACAGAAGTCAACACTAAGGTGAACAGAAGGATGGATGGTAAGGCTGCAAAATGCAGTGTTATATCAAAATTATTTTGTCTTCTCTGCAGTAGGATTGATATAAGCAACTGGAACAATTTCATTTAATCTATTCCTTTGAGTTTTGCCTTCCCTGGCTATTTTATAGCCTCTCTTCGTAAGAAGCTGGTTTGGGTCTCAAAATGACTGAAGCTGTTCCCTTGTGCAAAGAAAGTGGCAAATATTTACAGCAGTTCTTACAAGTTGAGAAATTTAATATGTGCTCATTGCTCTTGTAACCTAAGAGTAACTGTGCTGAAAGACAATACCTGCTAATTGTATTTTCTATCACAGCCTTTTCTGAGTGAAGGATAAAATATGGAAGTTCAGGTTTATTTTTTACTACACACAGCAAAATTTATTCAAAAGAATCTTTGTTCCCCTTTATCTGTTTATTTAATAAACTATGGAAAATGGTAAACTCTGTCAAAAAGCCTAGTTGAAGAATAATTTATAAGCTACATTTAGCTGTTGATCTCATAGACTGGCTTAGGGGAGAGCCAAAATATATCCTGGCAGGTAATAATTAATGCAACCCTCAACACTTCAGACCTGGCCCACTGTTCAGCAGGACACAGCTCCCAGTTCTGCAGTGTCTCCGGCCGGAAGGCTTGGCTCTGCGTGACACACATGCTCCCCTTGTGGAGAAATTCGCTGATTTTTCTTGTTTTTTGTTTTTAAACCTCTTTTGGATGCCAGTGAATGTGTCTGTGGGGAAAATTATTTTGGTCACTTAGACAGAGGCCTGCTGTGAAAAGCAGGACTGCAGGCAGCGCTCTCTGATTCCTCTCAGCTCTGTAAATCACTGCATCACTCAGCCAGATTCAAATGAACTCGAGTACTGGGTGGCGTCCAGCCTGTGCTGAAGCTGATGGCAGCTCTCCCGCTGGCTTCACTGGGGGCAGAGTTTCATCTGCCACGCTGCTAAATCACCAGAACAGCTTTTATCAAGGAGAGCTGTCTAGTCTTGGCTGAAATGTGCCTTACTGATTTTTAGGGATCGTGATAGACAGTTAATTTGAAGGAAGAGAGTAACAAGGAGTACGATGGGCTTTGAAGCAACCTGGTCTAGTGGAAGGTGTCCCTGCCCATGGCATGGGGTGGAAAAAGATGGGCTTTAAGGTCCATTCCAAGCCAAACCATTCCGTGATTCCATGATCAAACACGCTGCTCTGACTGCAACAAGGGTGTCCCTGCCCCTCTGCCACCAGTGGTGACCCTGCTCTCAGGTACACCACATAACTGCACACCTTTAACCAAAAAGCAGCTTTAAGCTTAATCAGACCACTTTGATAGAAAATTGTTAATTTTTAAAGTACGAGATTGTTTCAGCTGGGGGGGTTATTGTATAAGGCTGGAGGGGAGCTGTTTTCTCAGCCTCTCTCAGCCGCAGCAGAACAAGTCTGACTAAAGGCTTCTCTCTAAGCACCCTGTGTGTGGGAATATTTCATCCCATCTAATATAATCCCTTGC
Organism: Atrichornis clamosus; assembly: GCA_013400975.1. Taxonomy (NCBI): domain Eukaryota; kingdom Metazoa; phylum Chordata; class Aves; order Passeriformes; family Menuridae; genus Atrichornis; species Atrichornis clamosus. Next base: position 93,491 of record WBMZ01004796.1, read on the forward strand.
TCAGGAATAGCATATTCATGAAGCTGTTAAAGATCAGTTAATGTGCTGCTTATATTCAAACCTCTGCTTTAACCTTTGTTAATTTTCAAGTCTAGATGAGATTCAAGATGAGATTCTAGATGAACCTGATTAGGCAGGCCAGACAACTTGCAGGTGAGGTAAAGAACACCTTATAGCTTGTTTGATCGGGTATTCATATGCTGGGCTACTGACTATGTGTGCCTCTAGCCTTGAGTATCACCTAAATTTGGGCTCCTGGCTATAAATGTAGCAAGGAGGTCCCATTCCACTTGTAAGGCTGCAAAAAGAAAGCTCAGCATTTACACTCCACTTTACACCTTCAGAGTATTTCATAGGTACACGAGACTGAGGGCTTATGCATTAGGCAGCAAGAGTTTTGATGAACTGCCCCCTCACCCATCCCTCCCCACCTCCTTCCACTGAAGGATGGCTTCAGCTTCCTCCAAATGATCCTCTGGATGGGTTAGGCTCCTGGTTGGCTCTGCTGTTAAGTGTCTCTGTGGAACAGATTTAACTTTTAATAGTGTCTCATAATGTCTTTAGAGAGGTTTATGGCTCAGCCATATTCTCTGGGAGATTGCTTGTTCCCTGCTAATCTCCTACAGAAACATTGCCATTGGTTCATGCAGAATTTCAGTGAGTTCTCCTCCAGCTCCACAGCCAAGTTAATTGGACACGATTGACCTATGGTAGAGAATGACTATTAGGTGAGTAATATGAAGTAAAGAGAATAAGATCTTTCTGTGCCTCAGAACATGCTGGGAGCTGTGGGGAATGGCAGGAAATGGCAGCTCAAGAAGTGTGCAGAGAGGGCCCTGAGAGAGGGTTGATTTAGGGAATGGGAAAGTGCTTTGCCATAACTGAGGTTTGTAAAAGGAGAGTTAAAATACTCCGGAGTCCTGAGCGTCCATAAGAGGCAAAAGTGCAAGAAATAAGAGAAATAGGTTGTGGCAGACCTGTGAGAATGCTATTTTTGATTGCCCTTTCTTTTTTAACAAACATTTCACTGTAGCACAGCTACCCAAACCTGATTGAAGGAGTCAAGGGATAAACAGAGCAGGATTTCATCAGAATGCATTTGTGTTTCCAACTGGAAACTGCACGCTGAAGGCAAGTCCAGTACCCTGAGCAAACACTGAATGATTAATGGGCATGACACTTGTCCACAAGACAAATATGAGCCCTGTAACATCCCTGAGCAGCTCAAGACACAAGAACAATTTTATGCAGAGCAAATGAAACCTTGCAGATAAATCCTGGAAGGTTTGGATGCTGCTTTCCAATTTACTTTTACTAACCCACCACATGAGGTAAATCCCAGAAAAAAAACACCTCTATGATAAAACCAGCCTATATTCCTTAGTACAAGGCATGTACTAAGTGGCAGGATTGCCAGTCTCAAAACTTCTTTGGCTAAAGTAAACTTCCTGAGAGAACTATAGGTGTCAGCACTCAGGTTAAAAATGTGTAAGTACGTGCTTAACTCTACTGAGACGTGAAGTTTCACTGAGATCAGCAGCACTGCTCAAGTAAAGTTACATTTGGAGGAGTGTCTCAAGGTCAGGCCTCAAGTACAAAAGTGCTTCAGATTCATGTGGATAATACCAGCAGCAGGCACCTGGATGGCATTCCCAGTGACGTGATGTGATTTGCTATGGCAAATAATTGTACTTCCATCTTACGGAAGAGCGAGTTCTCTCTCTTAAACCTTTTGTATTCAGACAGGGGAAAAAAGTCACTGTTCCTAGAGTTTAGAGGATGCTTCTTATAACAGCAAAGACTGAGCCCAAGGTGATGTGCCAAGTGAAGGTGTGCCGAGTTTAATGTTTGTGAATTTGATCCAGAGCCAGTGATTCACCTCTGAGCCCTGCCAGGAGCGATGCCTGGTCTGGTCTCTCCAGTCAGGGATCCCCCAGCTCAGGATTCTGGCTTTGCAGCTGGCACAGAACTGGCTGGGACTGGCACTGCCCTAAAGATGGATTTTGCACTTTGTAAGAACTGCAAAATCAGGCTCTTTGGGGCAAATGGACTTATGAAGGGGCAAGTGTTTCTCTGTGCTCACCGGCACTCGATGAAGCACTGGCTGATCTGGTCCTGGAGAGTTTCCACGATGTGAGGCCCCTCTTTTTCTCTCAGCTCAGCCTTGAAGGATAACTCCTCTGTCTCCCGGACCTCACCTTGCAGGACATTTGCTTTCTGCAAACTGCTCATTGCCTCTAAGTGAGGAGGTAGGCTCTGAAAACAAGAGGAGAAAATAAAAGGTATGAATGAAAAGAAACTTAATATTTGCTGGAATGCCAGACTGACAGTGTGAATCCGAGCTTAAGCCTTAATTTACTTGCAGGAAGCCAGGAAAAAAACCCCAGTGCTCATAAAAAGTGCCTGGATGCACACAATGGTCTATTGTTAGTATTCCAGCATTAATTAACAACATTGCAATGTACAAAAATAACCTTTCCAGCGTGGGATCCTGGGATCTCAATGAGACAGGTGAGAAAGCTGCTGTTCTGCAAATGCCAGCTTTATCCATGTCAGAAGGGTGCCAGAGAATTTTTTAATTGAATTTTCAAATGTCTGGACTTCCCATTGGTACTTTTTAATTAGCCAGTATTGTTTTTAATTTATTCACTGAAATTTTTATATGCGCTGCTTGGTCAGTGGTTTCCTGGTATTTTGTTGCAGCTGGTCATACTCCTTTAGGAAATCAACTTCCCTTTAGGAACAACAACAACAAGAAAGGAATAAACAACCCCCCAAACACTGTAATAAAAATTATAGCTCCCCAAGTTTCCCATGATGTGATAACCTTGGCAAGAAGGGCTTCTAAGCCAGTTTTAAGTCTTAGAATAATTTCTGCTTTGCGATTGATTTTACATGTGTAGTTTGAGGTAGAAAAATGAAAGTCTTTCTGGTATTCAAATACAGAAGCATGAAAAATACCATCTGTGTGGGTGGGCTGAAACTCTGCATTTTTTAGCTTGCAATCACTGAAAAAGTTAAGATGTTCCCAGTGTTTTATGAGATATTGCTACCTTGTAAGTACAGAGAAATTCTATTTTAAAAATCAACTTTTAAACTAGCTTTGTGGGTTTGGGTTGGTTTTTTTTTTTTTAATTCTAGAACAAATTGTTTTCCCCATACTTAAGAATTACTAATCTTATTACCTGACGGCAAGGGAAAAGAGAAAATATGACAATCTGGTTTTGTAGTACTGTTTTTTTACTTTTCAAAGTTAGTGACCGACATATAGGTGGCAGCATATGTGAACAAAAGCTGTTGGTTTGCATGAAAAAACTCCCAACTTCAGAGCATATAGAAATTGTCCTTAATTGGCACATCTCAGACTAATTTAATAATGCATTCTCCTTGTTCTAGTGATGTATTTTCGGGTGTGCTCCCAGTCTCAATTCCAGAGGCCTCCCGCAAAGACAAAAAAAGCTTTATCAAAGGCTTGGCCAGCTCACAGCTAAGATCTGTTATTCGGTGTTTTTCCATGCTTCCACCAGGTTCCAAAAATCACTGACAAGTGCCAAGCAAATTTGGTTTCAGCAAGTGGGATCACAGTGTCCAAAGCAAGCACAGAGGCCCCGTTCAGGAAAGCAATTTACTGCCTTCCCTGCATCTGGGATGTGTGACTCGCACTGTGCTAAAGGAATTGGTCAAGGCCACCAGTGAGAAAATATTCAGGAGGAAATAAGAGCAGCAGTGTGGTTTTGAAAGGTGGCTGCACGTGTTCCCTTCCTGAATATGTGACCCCAAGTGTCGCCTTTTACCCCGAGATGTTGCCTTTTCTCAATTCCCCGTTTCCATGGAAGTCAAGTGTTTCCAATCCTCACCCTGACCAGCACCTCTTTATAAGTACAACACAGCTACTATTAACACTGTTTATTTGTATTTCACCATTGTCTGCTGTGCTGATGTTAAATGAAGCCCAGGACAGCCAGATGTGATGCTGCTCTCTCAGGGCTCATTTGGGAACCAGGGGAGGACCCATGAGGCCTGTTTTCCAGACTGACATCCAGAAACATCCTCGGATGCTTTCCCACTCAGCTGTTTGTCTCCCTACAGCAGCCCTCAGGGGACTGCTCTCCTGAGGAATTCCCATCAGAGGGGCACAGGGATATCTGCAGCTTTAGGGAGGCTGATGTGCAGCTGATGGAGAGGGACAGGCTCACACCTGAACATTTAAAGGTGAAATGTCAGGAGGTGACTCACCAGGGGAACGGTTCATTTGTGCTGGGAAGGGTCAGCTGCTGCTCCACCTGAACTGCTGGATTTGTGGTCCCTCCCTTCTCCTGCTCAGCCTCTGGCACTCACCTGACCCTGCAGTGAACCAGGGCAGCTCTCTAAGAAGTGGAAAAAAATCCCTTTTGTCTTTTCCTCTCCTCCCACCTCCTCAGGTTACTTGTCTCCCAGGATAACAAGGTGAATCAGCCAGCTAAGGAGCAGCTGAGGGGCAGTGCCACAGGGAGGGAAGTGGAGGACAAGCATGGGACCAGACCAACGTGGAGAGCAGCAGCACACACAGGAGAGCTCCTCCTTGCCATCCCAGAACCCTTCCTCTTCTCAGCTCCTCTGAGCTACTCTCCCCTGTGTTGTGAGAGAGCTTTGGGTGACCAGCTGCTTGTCACTGTGGATTTATTGAGCCCACCTTTCATCAGTCCCAAAGCCAGACGAGGTGAGAGCTGCTTGAACTGGCAAGAAGGTGCCCATGTGTGTAGGATCAGCAGTAGGAAATTCTTACCTTAAAGTGAGTTAATACAGCCCATGTCTACACTTGAGCCCAGAGTCATGAAGCTGCTGTGGACACAGTCCAGGTAGCTCTGAACCAGCTGGCTCAGATGGTGATAACAACAAGGCCATGGAATATGTTCTGGTTGGCAAAATCCAGCCGAGCCCTGAGTAAATATGTGTGCAGCTCCCTGTCTGAGCACCATTCAGTTATCAATACATCTGCTGATACGAGTTTATGAGCTGTACTCAGAGCACCAAGGCTGAAGTACAGACATAAACCTGTAGAACAGCTTATGAAAAGCTGCTGTATTTGCCCTTTGTATTTTTTTTAATTTCTTGTTCCGGAAACTGTTTTACTACAAGAAAACATAAGAAATGAGAATTACTTCTACCAGCAAGACTCCAGACACTCACCTGACTATGAAGGCACTAAGAAAGGCATGAAAGTGAACAGGGAAAGTTGATAAGACTGTATTCTCCTTTTTTCCCCAATCCTCCTGATTTCTTGTTTGGCAATAACACGCTCCAGCTGCGAAGGGTGAGGGGAGCATGAAATGAAGAGCACAGCTGGCTGTGCTAAATGAGGCCTGAAGGACTCAGGGCTGGCTCATGTGGAACATGCACAGCGTGCCCTGTTTATGAGGGAAGACCAGGAGGCCAGCACGTGTCAGGGACATAAGGATGGCTCCTGTTCTCGGGGAGAAGAGCAGAAAAACACTGAATGGCAGTGAGGACACCATGCCCTGGTCATTTGATTTTTAAATAAAACAGCACCGGTGAATGTACAACTGGCTTGGCTTTCTACTCTGCCACTTCGAAATCAATGCAGTTACGTCAACAAAAAATGAGTTGGACTTGAGGAAAACAAGGATGAGGCAACATCATAAGAACTTAGGTGTATGTGGGCTAACAAGTGAAATGGAGACTATCTTAAAATACTGCTCCCTGCTCCCTTGGACTATAAGAACTCATCCAAGTGTAGTTAAAGGTGTGGACGCTCAAGGAAAATAATCAATTGCTAAAGTAGGGAGGGAAAAAGAAGATGAACTAGACAAAAGTAAGTGTGGAAGGGAATTCAGCAACATAACCTAAAAATAGACACTTGAGCAGCAGGAGCTGCTCAAGAGATGCAACAAGATGTCCAGAGGATGGAACTGTACCACTGTTTTAGCTGTTCTCTACCATTTGTCAATTATTTTCATAGAAAATGCTTTTCTTTTGTTGAGTAAAAGACCAACTGAGGAAAGAAAGCGGAGTCCTTGGGCACCTAATGATGATATGAAATGTTTTAGACTATTAAAACACTTAAAAAGAAAACGAAGCTATGAATAGCATAGGTGATACCTTCCTGCTTTGCAGCTGAAGAAAGCCACTATGTTAAACTTGTTTTATTTTGTCCACAGTGTTCTTGACCTAACCACCAAAGTATGTGTCACCCTAAACCTCACCAGCATCAGAGTTTAACACATTTCTAACCCTGTCTCAGTAATGAGGAACCAACTGCTCAACCTGAGACCTTGTGTTCAATCTTCAAGCGCTCTTGGGCCTTCAAAAGGAGACAGAATCTGTCTGACAGACCTGGTGGAGGTTGTGTTCTCTTGTCAATGAGCAAAATTCAGCTGTCTGAAAAAGCTCTGGACATCTGAGGATGCAGGAGAGAGTAGGAAGTGAAATAGCAGGAGTGCACTAAGAGAGGGGATGGATTCCAACAGCTCCAGTAGGAATGTTTCCCTGCTGGCCAGTTTTGACCTGTGTCTTGCAGTATCATGGAAGAGCTTTCCATGTGTCCACATGCCTGTTCTGGAGCTCTGAAGTTATCCTGGGTGCTGCTTCCATAGCCCTATAATGTGCACATTAAGGGAGACAAAAGCCAATTTATTTCTAACATCGCTTCTCTCAGCGCCTCTAATGTTCCTGCTTCTGAATCAAAGGGAGGCATTCTACAGTGAGATGCTAATAAATAGCTTTTCCTTGGGGGAAGAAGCATTTTACCATCTTTAAGAAATTTCTTTGGCCATGTGAAATTCAAATTTGTTAACTTGCCCTACGAACAGCAACTCATTTAGAAACAAATTACAAATATTAGATGGAGACAGTGAACTTGATAATGCAATGCTGCCACATCAGTTGTAGAATAATGCATCTTAATGAAGGCTTCCCATGTGAATAAACCATTATATTTACAAGCTTTTCACAGTTAATGACCCAGAACTGGATAACGAAACTCACATTTTTAGTGTGGTCCTCTGTCAGCAAAAGTATACATATTAATAATTGATGTTGCTGTAAAAACAGGACATAATATGAAGATTCCTGAGTTTGTGGGAAAATAGGACTACATGGTCCATTAACTTAAAAGGCTTATCTAATGTTTGATGGGCTTTGTCTTTAAAATCCTTGTTTAAATTAATAAGGCAAAATGGACATTTGTCTGAAAGAGAATTTTATTCCAACTCAGCGGTCACGAGTATGCTGATGAGATTCTTCTGCTCTTTACTCCTTCTCCACTTATCCTTCCCTAAAAGAATTTAGGTTTTAGGGAGGTGGAAGATGCACCAGTAGAAAGGAGAAGACATCCCCTACACCTCCCAGGTAAGTCAGTGGGATACAGGACCACGAGGTTGGTAAGGGGAGTGGAGCACCTCCCCTGTGGAGACAGGGTGAGGAAGTTGGGGCTGTTCAGCCTGTAGAAGAAAAGGTTGTGTGGAGACCTCTGAACCCCTTCCAGTGTCTGAAGGGGCTATAAGGAAGCTGGAGAGGGAACTGGAGTGACAGGACAAGGGGGAATGGCTTCAAACTGAAAGTAGGGAAATTTAGCTTAGATATTGGGAAGAAATCCTTCCTGTGAGGGCGGTGAGGCCCTGGCACAGTTTGCCCAGAGAAGCTGTGGCTGCCTTATCCCTGGAAGCATCCAAGGCCAGATTGGATGGGGCTTGGAGCAACCTGGGATAGTGGAAGGTGTCCCTGCCCATGGCAGGGTGTGGAACAAGATGATCTTTAATGCCCATTTCAACCCAAACCATTCTGTGACTCCACGAAACTCTGTGTCCGTTTTCCCGTTCAGGTCAGGACCTCGGTTGCACAGATCCCTTTCCCAGCTTGGAAACCTTGCTTAGTGCTGAGTCAGCTCCCCAGCCCTCCCCAGCTCAGCCTTTATTGTTCATTATAAAACACTTAGAGGTGTGCAGGCTGGCTGAGCACGCTCAGGGCTGCACTTGCTCGTGGAGGAGGCCCTGCTGTGGAACTAACTGCTCCTCAATTGTTCCATTACGGCTGCGCTCGTGAGGGGAGAGAGCCTTCATTCCCCTGAAATAAATACATTTCATTTCACTCCACGTTTTAAGGCTAACATTCCTATTATGCCTGAAAGGTAGATTTACTGCAGCTTTTATTACTGGGTACTTAATTTAGGACAGCTTCTTGTCGTAGCCCTGGAACAGCAGAGCTGAAACACATGCTCCATGGTTTTATGGGACTTCAGGAAATGTTCTGCCACAGCCAGGATTGCTTGTAATTGTAATATTTCAAAAGATGGACCAGTTGTCTAGCATTTTCCTGTAGACTTCTGATTTTCAGTATTAGAACTTTATTTCCAAATATTTTTAAAGCAGTTGTAATAGTCACTTATTTTCAGTTATTTTTAAAGCAGTTGTTACAGTCACCAGCAGTGAAAGTGATTTTTTTTTTTTTTTAAGTTTAGATTACACAGGCAAGTAACTCCTTAGTAGTAGACTAAAAGAATTTACTACCAAAGCCACTGGGGTTCTCTTCTTTACTTATAACTGTTATTCTTCAGGTGGAAGGTGTCCCTGCCCATGGCAGGGGGTGGAACTAGATGAGCTTTAAGGTCCCTTCCAGCCCAAACCATTTTGTGATTCTATGATACAATTCTACTGAATAAACTGTGATCCAAACTACATTTAAGACTTTGCTGTAGGATTTAGCTATGTTCTTGCTTTCTTATTTCTTCAGTGTAAGTTGTCTGGCTGAGGGAAAAGTATATTTTAAAGAGGCCTCTTGTCTTGTGACTCACAGAATGGTTGGGTTGGAAGCACCTTAAAGCCCATCTAATTCCAAACCCCAAATGAAAATTGTATTAATATAGGTTCCACAGTACACAAATGGTGATAGCCACATCAATTATATGGCTGAATTCCTAAATTAGGCACAAAAAACCAGGAACAAGGAAGCAAAATATATTGCATTCATTAAAGCTTCCCTACTCTCTGATTCACTTCAATGGCTTTGCCAATTAAAGTAATTGTTATATGCATTCAAACAAAGCATTTGTAGTAGGAGACCTTGTTAAAAATACTGAAAATGGTTGTTTTATGGATTTATATAATATATATTTAGAAAAACGTTTACATGTGGCAGTTTTAAAGAAGATAAAGAAATTCTGAGGTGGACAAAACGTTTACATTCAGGACCATATAAGTTTATATAATTTTGGATATGTTTATTTCTGATATTATACCTGGGCATGCTATTAAACTTGTACTAAACATGGCAAGTATGTTTTGGGCCTTGAAAGGCAGTGATTTCATTGTTAGTATGACTGCAGCCAATGAAAGCCAACTTATTTAGCATGCTTCTTGCTTCCCAGAGTCCTTCTGTTTCAAAAATAAGCAGGCTTAAAATTTCTATTGAAAACAGGACAGATTAGCTATTGCTGCTGAGATGTGAAATAACAGGTAACTTTGTGCTGACTTCCAGGCTGCAAGTCAAGCAAAAGTCATTTTAATCTTAAGCTTGGCAAAAACAGGCCTGATCTGTAGCACTGCTGTAACTGCCCACTTTCAAGAACTGATGAAATATTTTAAATTTCACTTTATGGAGTTTGCAGTTTGTTAAGCCCTGTATAATATTTATTTAGCCATAGTCTATAATGTTTACACAGAAAGCTATTCTGGGAAATGCTGATTTTTTTTTTTTTTTTTCCCTGACTGGATGAAATGAATTGTATTTATCAGGAATTCAAAGAAGGAGGAATGTTGGGCAGACTGTTTTCTCAGATATAAATAAAGCGTTAACCAAGACAACATGCCTAAATTAGGGTATGTTTAAAAGAGGTAAGAAGGAGAGAACAGCTTTTTGTTTAACACCACATAGATCCTTTCATGTGAAAAGGATCACAGAATCGTGGAATGGTTTGGGTTGAAAGAGACCTTAAAGCTCATCTCGTTTCATCCCCTGCCAGGGCAGGGACACCTCCCACTAGAGCAGGTTGCTCCAAGCCACATCCAACCTGGCCTTGGATATCGAGGAAGGAGGGATGGTGGAAATACCACATAAGAGAATCATAGAACAGCATGTACTGCATCACTAACTCTTTGGGAAGGGCTGAAATTTTGGGATAGAGCTGTGTAAGTGTAAATCCATAGCTGTACCTGTGAGACCCTAAATTGGAGTTTGGCTTGTCTTGCAGTATCTTGGAAGTCTGGTGTTTTGGGAGATGTGTTTTTCTGAGGACCTTTAGGAGGAGGAGAATCTGGTGTGATGTGTCATGAGGAAAACCTGATGCTACACTGGGGAAGCCACAGTGGCTCTCTATGACTCATGCCTCCTGATGAACTTTATCCATTTGAGCAAAAAAGACATAAAGAACCATGGGACTTTGTCCTATTGAAAGGAGAATTTCTTAGGCTGTGGAATGTTTACTTTTCTGAAGGAATGGGTTTCTGAATGTGCTGCTGGGACTGCAGTTCTTTTGATGAAAATGGAAAGAGGGGCTACTCGGAGTCAGCCCAGCTCAGGTGGAAGAAGCTTGTGGAAAAATGTATCAGAGCAGGTGGAGAGAGGGACTTGTCTTTCTGTATTCTTCTTTCCTAATTCCCCAACCTGCTCAGCGGGTTTAGGGCTGTGCAGAAACAACAAAATTCTCAGGAGGTTCAATAACAACTTTTACTTGCCAACTTTAGAACATTCCGGCAGAATAAGGCGCTTGGCAAACTTCAACTTCTCCAGACACAACAAGGTAAGGTACTTAACAAGGCATTGACTGGAATTTTTTGGTCTGGCTTACAGTATATTCTGAGAAAGAGAAGGTAGAACTGGACACAGCACTCGGTGTGGCCTCACCAGGGCCCAGCACAGGGGAAGGATCACTTCCCTGGTCCTGCTGGCCACACTATTCCCGAGACTGGCCAGGATGCCATTGGCCTTGGCCACCTGGGCACACTGCTGGCTTCATGCTCTCCCCACCTAATTGCTCTGAGCCAGCCAACAGTTCCTCTGGTCTCCTACATCCTCCTACCCTTTCATAAATCAGCCTGATGGCAAAATGTTTATCCTAATGTTTTATGTTAAACCCAGCCTTTCCTTCTTCCAGTAGCCTGTGTTCTGAGATTGTAAGTATAACTTCCTGCCCTGGCAGGAGAGTCCAGCAGGGAGAGAGCTGAGTGGGGATCCATTATCAGGTTTGAGCTGTTCTGCCCAACTCTAAGACAAAGCAGTTGCCAAAAAACAGGTCACACATCCAGCTACACTGAACTCTGCAGCAAAATTAAACCATCATAACCTCTCGCTTGTTTAGTGACAGGGAATCTGTAAATGCCAGTTTAAAACCTGCAAAAATGGTGTGTTAAAGTGAGCTGTAATGGTAAAACAGAGCAAGGAAATGCAGGCTTGCTCAGGCATCACGTGCGTGTTTCCAGACAACTCCATGTGTTTCTTGCCACGTCAGTGTGGTTTAAACACAAACCTGTGCCTGGAGCAGTGGCTGGGGTGGTCATGCTGGAGCTGGCAGTAAACAGCACTGTGGCAGGAATGTGAGGAAGATCAGGAAACAGGTCAGGAGACAGTTATCAAGATATACGTGCTCTTAGGAGGCTTGCTTCTCTTTACAAATTAAACGGGTATTGCAAAGTGTGATTTATCGGAGATTTGGAAAACATGCTGAGGGAATCATGCTGTTTCTGCAATTAGGCTTTAATAAATAATAATAATAATAATGAGACTTTACTTTGGAGCCAAGAAAAGTCTCTGGAACACAGACTTGTTCTCTGCCATCAAGCAAAAGATGAAATAGAATCAAATTCCAAAAAAGATAAATTTTTTGTGAAGCAAATAGACAGTAAAGAAAATAATGCTAAATTAAGCATAAGACAGGACAATTTTTGGGTTGGATACCTATTTTCCTATTTTTTAGGCCAACACAAATGAGTTTTCCCAGAAATCGTTACTCAGAACTTAAAACGGACCAGCTCTTTGTGCAAAGCAGTCTTTGTCTGAAAGTAACACAGATATTTTTTTAAAAGCCCTAATTATAAGAGAAATTATATTTATTGCAACAAAAGTCGAGTCTCCTTTGGGATGGACTTGGAGTAATGGATGGTTGGGTCTTCCAATTTATCTAAGTCATGCAGCATTAGAAAAGCAAATTCAACATATTTACACATGAAGATCTGTGGTCATTTTTTAGAGGGCTGACGTGATCATGCATCAAAGGGATTTGACCTTTAGAGCTCACTGCCTATCTATCAGTGGGAACCAATGTCTGCTTGCCACTCACTTCCTTTGGAGACCAGGGAAGGGAATGCAGCACGAAGAGTAAAAGGAAATATGAAAACACTGGGAAGATGAACAGAATTTAAAAAAAAATGTATTTAAAGGTATAAATTTTTTCCCTACATCCTTTGATTATAAACTTGATAAAGGGCAATGAGTCGGAGTGCTGAGTAGCTAACATCAATTCTCTTGCTTTTAAATGGAGGTCAGGAAATGAATACACTCGATGTGTTTGGTTTTAATTCCCTTCATCCCTCTGATCATATAGATTATATTATGCTCCCCATAAACCAGGCTATTCACATCGTACTTACCAGTTACTCCCACCATGGGCCACCATGAAATGAGGGCTTGACTGTGAACCCTGAAATAAGTGATGCCAGATTTAGACTTCCTTTCTAAGGACTCGACAGAAACGTCATGGGATTTGACAGGAAACAATCCCTTGTTTTGCAGAAGGTGCAGTTTCTAACTCGTTTTCAGTACAACCCAAGTATTCACTATTTAGGTCTGCATCAGTTAAAATCCCTGGGAATTTTGTCTTAAACAAAGGCAGAACTGGCACTGAAGGCTCTGTTTAACTGCGTTGGCCACATTTGCTGTTAATGACCAGCAGATATTAAAGGCAATAATTCTAAAAGTTCAGCCTGTATTTAACATGGCAAAGCTTGGGTAAATCTACATTCTACTTCCTAAAGGTAAAATCTTACGGTTATTTTTAACTAATGTGAGATGTGTGCTATAGGTACAATCAGTTTTCATAACCCTATCAAGTACTTAAGGGCAATTCCATTACGGGGCAAGAAAGGAGCAGAAAGCATGTTTTAAATCAAAATTAAATTACTAGTTTATAAATGAATCATTTAAGAACTGCAAAACACAGAAATAGAAATAAACCTACCAAATGTGGAGCAGTGCTGGATGTCTCTGTGATGTGGTACTGCTCTACCAGAACTTTACCAGAGCTTGGTACAAGGGCTGTGCTACTGTACCTGGAGTTGGGTGAAGCCTGACACTTGTTAATGCCTAATGAAGGCACCCAAAGACTTTGAGGGGGCAAAAAAATGTCATCAGTCAAGAATTTCTCCTATTTCTTGGGTACTGGCTGGAAGGAAGGAGGCAGGAGGAATAGATTCCTTCTGGAAAGGGTGCTTTAATTTTTTCTTTAACGTCTGTGCAATTTAACTGACCATGGGCAGCTGTTCACTTCCCTGTGCTTCTGCATTATGATGTGAGGAATATTTTGATTATTTTTATATGGACTTAGAGAAATACTGATGTATTAATAGGCCACTTCTAAGGTTTCCCTTCCCTTCTCTTGACATACACACACAGTGGCTTGCAAAGGGGAGGAAGAAGATTTTGCTGTTTCAATGAAATTAGATATTAGGAAAAAATTCCACACTGAAAGAGCTGACAAGCACTGGAACAGGCTGCCCAGGGAAGTGGTGCAGTCACCATCCTTGGAAGTGTTCAAAAAATGTGTGGAAGTGGCACCTGGGGACATGGTTTAGTGGTGGGCTTGACACTGCTGGGTTAATGGTAGGACTTGATTTTAGAGGGCTTTTCCAACCTTAAGGACTCCATGAATTCTACTCCAGAAATAAGACAGCTCATCAGTCTTGAAATCATGACTGAAAAGTTGATTAATAAAATTTCCTTGCTGATCAAGTCTGGGTCAAATTTCCTGGAACCTGGGGCAAATTCTATACAGCCAGTTTCCACATCTGCCACACACATTGGAGAATGTATAGACAGAACAAAACCATTCAGCAGAAGACAAATTGTGCTACTCCTGTGCCATCTATCATTTCAGTTGAGTTCTGTATTCCTCAGAGACTCCTTTTAAGATAGGAAAAATCATAGAAATTAATTTCTCCTCTTGGGCTGAATGATAAAAGTCTGAAGAACAAACAGAGTGTGGCATTTTATGTTCTCTAGGCAGCATCACTTACCATCCCCAGAAATATCATTTCCTCTTCTCTCAATTTCTCTGTTTCCTTGCGCTGGCTGTATCCACGCCAAACCTGAATTGTAAACAAAACTCTAATGAGATAAATGGGCCTTGTTACAGCTTCCTTTTCTGGGGCAGACACAGGAAAAAACAAATAGAGGAAGGAAAGGCACAATATACAATTGAAACTATTGCTTTTTAACAGGTTGCCATCTGCTATTTTTTTTTTTTTAAACAAATTCTGAGGTTTGTTATCCCCTCACACTGGTCTGTCTGGCTTCTCAACACGACACTATCACTGCTTCATGAAGTGTTTAGACTTAAGATTTAGACTGAGCTCACCAGGCCGAGCTCCTGTTCTCATCAGGCTGAATTGTCTGAATTATCATGTGTAAGGACTTTTTCTGGAATTTAGCACTGATCTCCCTCTGTCATTTTTTCAAGATCTGGAATGAACTCCTTCTATGGAGATGACAGAAAAAGGCATGAATTCAGAGATGCACTGAATTCCAACGGGGTGCTAGAAAGAGCAACTGAGGTCATAAAAATGAGAATGGAGAAACAACATGTGGGTTTATAAAGTCATCCTGCATTGCCAGTGCAGGACTGTTTCCACTGATCTCACATCTAGGTCCTGTCTCATTTTTGTCAAGTGGTTTAAATGATGTATTTCACCTTTCTGGACACCCTAAAAATGATCACTTCAGAATGCTTCCCATCCTATGAGCTGTGTTTCTGTCTACAACTGATCTCCTGAACAAAACATTGTCATTGGGCTTTGCCAGAATTGTCGTTAAATCCGAAATTCACCTTTTGAATGCAAGTGGCAGCATCATCTGGACTTTTCCCTATCTGGTCCTCTTGTTTAGTTTCTCTTTTGTCTTCAAGGTAAATTTTCTTCATGAAGGCTGCTCGAGAGCGGCCTTGGCGAGCCCGTTCTGCAATCTGGATCAGTTTAATGCCTTCTTCAAGTGTCACGGCCGTGAGAGGTTCCTTCAGCAACACAGTCAAAAAAGGTATGAACAAAGAAAAGTTATGTTTTGTTAACTGCCTACCTCTTCTATAAATAAAACAATGAATGAACTGCTTGTAGAAACTTTTAAGATGAAAATATCCCTGCCACAAACAGCAGAGACTCCTGTTGATGTGCGATGAGGAAAACCTGCTCTGCTGGGAAGCCACAATGGCTCTCCATGGCTCATGCATCCTGCTGAACTTTATCCATGTGAGCAAAAAGACATAACCATAGGGCTTTGTCCTACTAGAAAGATAATTTCTTAGACTGTGGAATGTTTTCCTTTACTTTTCTGAAGGGCTGGGTTTCTGGATGTGCTGCTGGGACTGCAGTTCTTTTGATGAAAATGGAAGGAGGGGCTGTTCTGAGTATGGGGCTTGGGGGAAAATGTATCAGAGCAGTGCAGCTGGAGAAAGGGACTCTCCTTTCTCACTTCTGATTCCTTATTCTCCCCATGGAAAAGCTGAATTAGTGTCCTTTCTTGCTGTTCATCCCTCAGCTGGAGACACCTCATATTTAATTGTTATATACATACTGTGTGGCACTTACTATGCTACACTTTCAGCAGGGCTTTCTAGGACAGAATTACATAGAATAAGTTTACAGAAGAGAATTACACAAATGACGTGCAGAGCAGATTCCTGAGATGAACTCCACTGTTTTTGATTTATGCTGACTGCTCACAACAGCACTGCCACAGACACTGGAGAATTCAGTGGCCTGTTGCACAGCAGTCAGAATTTCCTGAGAGGACAAGGTGCAGAAATGCTGACAGCCCTCCAGCAATCCCAGCGGTGGCTGAGCTGGAAGTGCAGCACAGGGCACGGGATTCACACTGGGTGAGATTTATTTTATTCCTGTTTATTGAATCCTCTGGCTCTGTGTGGCAGCCTGGCAAGGGAGGGCTGGACCCTGCCAGAGCCTGGTGCTCTGGATGAACTGGCTGCACAGCCTCATGCTTAATGGATGCCACACTGAAAAGGGGCAAGAGCAGATCTCTGGGAAGCAAAAGGCTTCAGGATCTACTGTGCTGAGACAGGATCTCCCCAGACCAATGCCAGGCAAGCAGAAGAGCAGAGAATTCACCCCCAGGGGAGGACTGCAGCTGCCCAGCAAAGCATCTATCAGCCTGTCTCTGCAGGCTGCCTCTGTCTGCCTGGGGCTGTTTCTATCCCTGGGGACTTTTCCTTCTGTTATTTTGTGGGATCAACAGGCACAACCACTGGAGGAGAATTCAGGGCTGGGGCAGCACAGCAGTCTGACTAAATGGTCCATCAGGACTGTCTCTTATGGCTATCACATCTATGAATCCAAGTTATGCAGGCACGTAGGCACAGTTGTTTACTTCAAGGGGTCAGCAGTGCCTGCTTGTAGGCAACATGCCATTTCCAAAAGGTCAAAAGAATATCAAATCCAGACCAGCCTTCACTGGACTGCTCGTGTACTTGCCTGTAATGACTTTTGCTCTGCCAAAACTCAATTTTCTACTCCTCCCAGCAGCTGCAGCTCTGGAGCTGCACGGGAGAAACTGCACTCCTTGTCCAGAGGTTATGAACAACTGAATGCTAACAGTTGTGCTGACCTGAACTCCCAAGTTCTGCCTGCTCCAGTGAGGAATCCTGGCTCAGGAGAGCTGAAGCCCGGCTTGGTTTCAGTAGGACTAATTCCATGATGAGGGTTAGCTGGACAAATAAAGCATTTACTTATGCTGCCTTTTCTCTCACACACATAAAGCAGAGTTGGATCATTTCAGTCTTAACCAGACTCGAGATGTGACTGGATATTGTTTGACAGGGAGATCTAATGTTACTTTCTGCTTGTGCCTTATCTGTAAACAGATTTCTACTTCCTCACTGCTCTAAAAAAGTTCTTCTCACTTCAGTGGCTCACGTGGTCAGCCATGTGTAGCTGTTAACTAAACAAATGAAGTATGATATGTAGGTATGGGGCACATTTACCTGTTCTAGCAAACCAGCATTCAGCAAAATCTCATCCAGGGTTTTCTCTCTCTCCTGCAGGATTTTCAGGTTTTCTTTAATGAAATACTTTGGGATGGGTATTTCTATGTCTTCCTAGAGGAAGAAAGTCATGAGATGCTTTTTAGAACTGCATTTAAATAACATTGCTGATTAGCTGAACACCTTCACAAAGCAATAAAATAACGGCAGAGATTGTTGAATTTTTCTTGAGTATTGGGGAATTTGACCTTTGTAACAGCTGCTGTTACTTTTCAATTACTTTAGGCCTAATTCAACAAAAACAAATAAATCAACCCAGTTTGTGAACCATGTGAGCCCAGAAATCTTTCTTCTTATAATGGCTCAATTATATTATCAAATTGCTAAAATATTTGGCAGGGCTGCCACAAATTTAAACATGATTTCCACTGAGCTGAATACCTTTGGTTGTGTGATCATCCCACTTCTTGTTTTAATCAACATGAAAAATAGGTCTGTTCTCTTGTATTTTTTTTTAACCATTATAGGGTACTAAAGCACAATTCTAGGGTTTTTTTACAGATATTTTGGCCTGTAGACAAACTGCCTGCCTGTGACTGTCATATCTCAGTCACTTCTTAAAATCAGGCATGACTAGAAGAGGCTGTCTTTACCCATTACGATAATTAAAAAGATGTAACTGATTTACATTTCTCCCCATTATTCTCCCATAGGTTTTTCACTCTACAGCAAAAAAAGACACAGACAGGAAGGCAAAAAAACCCCGCTCCCTGAAAGGTAAGAATGCTAGGGAGTGACACAACCTGTTCCTTCTACTGGTTTGAAGACTGGAGATAATTCTTCAAGAATAATTACTGGCAAATATGTCTCTTTGAGTGTGTGTGTGTGGAATGTGTCTTCTGGTCCGTGCTCCCTATATCTTGCTTAGGAACATATAGAATATTTCCTAGATTAGCCCTGAGGGATAGAAGGAGGGATGGGGGATACAGCCAGGAGTTGCAGAGTCCAATGACACAAGAGTTTGTCCTTGGGTACAGGTGGAGCCCAGGACAGGTACAAGACTTGGTGCTGCACTACCAGCACTCCCTGATCTGTCTGCTCTGGAAACTGGAGGGCTCTGTCCTGCTCAGGGTGACCTTTGACTTGATCCTTGAGCCTCGGTGCCAGCCGTGGAGTGGACAGGCAGGAGGAGAACAGCACTGGCTGTAAGGAACAAGCTCCATGCCTGACCCAGGCACGTGGTAAATGTGCTGCTTGTGAGCCCTAAGGCCTTCCCATTCCTAGAGCAAGAAGTTGCAGGGCTGTGGCCAAGGAAAACAGCCCCTGGGAACTGCCAGCTCACAGGTTTCATTCCCCAGTCCCTCAGCTGCACACTGTGCAGACCTGGGCATCCCTATCATGGCAGCATAAGAAAGCTTCCAAGTAGGACTGTGTTTCTCTCTGATGATTTTATCAGTGCAGAGGTCTAAAGTTTCTAAACATTTGTCTTGCTAAGCTCCCTCTTTGCACCTTCCAGCACCCTTGGTTGTTGATGGAAATGATTATACGCTGTACTCTGAGTGCAAATCACTCTGGGTGGATTAAAATCTGGCTGTTTTGAGGTACAGGAAATCAAGAGGTTTGTCTGGACACCCTCCCACAGGACTGAGAGGACTCTTAGGCTGCCAGGTAGCAGACTGAGTCAGTGTAGGAGTATCTCTGATGTCTAACATGGCCTTTAATTTCAAGTGGTTCTGGACTGTGACTTTTACTGTCTGCAAAGAAGAGAGCAAAGCCACAATGCCAGGGCTGGAAGGGGTGGGGAGCCTGCTTCTCTTCATAATCTCTGTTTGGGGCCCAGCATTGAAAAGTTAGCCTTGGGAAGTTTATCCTCAAGTCAAATTTGCAGCTTTTCAGCCACTCCCAGCTCCACGTGGGATTTATGGATCCAAATACCTTCACAGTTACCCCAGGAAACGGAGTGACTGGATGTTGGAAGGCAACTGCACAAAAACACAAGATACAGAACTAGAGAAATAGGAAAGCTTGCACTTACAGTGACACAGTACAAAATATGCAATATCATCACATAAGATATAAAATGAGACTATTCTGTTGTGTCCTCTGCCTTCAATCATGCTGGATTTTAGCCTATAATGCAAAGAAAGGCATGACTGGAGATACCCTTTCTGGGTGGACTCTTTGAGAAACAGGACTTATTTGTTCTGTTACCAAGAATATGTGATTATTTTATTTTAAAAACCCCATAAATCTGTATTCCTATCTACTATGGAAAATGTTTTCTTTGAAAAAACTTGAAATCTCTTCCTTGATTGATTTCTTTTGTGGTAGGTAGGTATGTTATACCTTCTTAAAATTAAGGTGTGGTGCAGGAATTTGAATTTATGCTTTTCAGGAGATGTCAGGCATGACTTCTCAGACTTGCCAACTTTTTGCTGCAGATGGGATTTACTGCTGAGTCATGAAAACAGCAGTGCATAAGGGTTTCAAATATGATATGAAGGATTACTTTCCCCGGAGATGTGTTTATACTCTCTCAGTTTAAAATAGTTTAAAATACTGATTAGTGTTGAAGGTAAAGAGCTGATGCAAATTCCTGGCAATTCCTATCCTAAATTTGCAGATGTGCAGTGGCAAACAGAAACACATTTGCAGATCTCAGCATAATGCTATAATGATATCAGGCAATTTATCTCAACTTTGGGATCCTGAACAGAGCAGGAATTCAAGCTGCTCTTAGCAAAGCAGTGGTACCTGAATGTGACAATAGATGGAGCTGTCTCCACCTTTTCCAGCCCATTTTTCCTCCTGCTTTTAAAGCACAGCTTCAACACTTTGCCTTATTGCCATATTCACGGTGCTGATTTCACCGTGCCATGAAGGGCAGGCTGCACTTTACTTGTGGACTGTACTTATCAGTTGCCCATTTTTTATCTAAACCCACATTAAAATCTGGCAGAGCCAAGGTACTGACCCTAATAGCAAAGCTAAGTTCCTACTGCCAGAGAGTAGGTTTAGATAGGATATTGGGAAGAGTTCTTCCCTGTGAGGGTGGTGAGGCCCTGGCACAGGTTGCCCAGGGAAGCTGTGGCTGCCCCATCCCTGGAAGTGTCCAGGGCCAGGTTGGATGGAGTTGGAGCCACCTGGTCTGGTGGAAGGTGTCCCTGCCCATGGCAGGGGGTGGGACTGGATGAGCATTAAGGTCCCTTCCAACCCAAACAGTTTTGGGATTCTGTGAGTACACATTCATGCTGTAATACAGAATCACAGAACCACAGAATGGGTCAGGCTGGAAGGGACCACAGTGGTCCCATCTGGTCCCACCTCCCTGCGCAGGCAGGGTCATCCTGAAGCACATGGCACAGGATTGTGTCTGAATGGCTCTGGGATATCTCCAGTGAGGGTGAATCCACACCCTCTCTGGACAATCTGTTCCGTGCTCGGTCACTGCATAGGAAAGAAGTCCTGCCTCATGTTCAGGTGGAACTTCCTGGGCATCACTTTCTGCCCATTCCCAGGCAAAGACTCTCCTCCCTCGCTGAGAAAGCTGAGTCCCATCTGATGCCAGCACACCTGGCACTGCACAGGCCATTCCACTGTCAAAACCCCCAAAATTATGGTGGTGACACCAGCTGTGGAGCCATGTATCAACAGATTCAATATTGCTGCTTTCAACTGTAAGTGTGAAGGAGAAAATAACTTGTGCCTCAGAATCCCTTACTAAATGTCCCAAAGCCCTGAAATCTTCCGTGATCACCTTCAGACTACATGCTGCCATTTTCCTGCCCCCTATATGGAAGATCATGCCCGTGGGCCATGAAAAACTTGAAAGTTTCCAGGCGACATCCTTAACCCAGGCCCCAGAAAGGCAGCAGGCTCTCCCTAAGGGTTGGGCTCAGTCAGCATATCAGGCTGAGGGAATCTCCTACAACTAAAACTCATCTTAGGACACATTTGTGACTTCATGTGCAAGAGAAAGATCCCCAAAGCCTGGGATACAATGGAGAAGCAGAAATACAGCGTATGATCAAGGAGATCAGCTTCTAAAAGTTTGCTTTAATATATAATGTTGATCATAGTTCAAATAAACCCTCCTCTTTAACAAAAATGCCACAATCACTCACCACCCAGTACACTGGTGACTGTGCAGGAAGCTAAATCACTTCACTGCAAGCAAATGTGACTGTCCTTAAAATACAGGATAGGCAAATTCCTATGAATTTGCTCGTAACAGAGGTGGACCTACCGGGACAAGCTTTAAATCCATCAGGATGTCATCCATGTGTTGGCACTCGGAGTTCTCCAGCTTCACCATCTCTTTTTTGATCTCCAGGATCCGGCCAATGACGCCATCCAGCGACTGCCGAATCGCCGCCCGCTTCTGCTGGTGGATGATGTGGTCATGGGCCATCTCCAGGTTACGGAAGATTTCCAGGTATTTCATGTAGGAAGTGGCCAACATCTTCATCACTTTCTCGAGGTCGTGCTCTGGCTGGAGGAACTCTTCTCTTTCCCTCTGGAGCATGATGTCAAGCTCTTTCTGGGTGTCTGCCCATATCTGGCAGTAAGTGCTGGTTGGAAAGAGGAGACTGTGTTAACCTGACATGAAAGCAAGAGTTAGCACACAACACTGCCAGGGCTCTGTGGGTGTGCATTTCTCAAACAGCAAGCCTGGAAATGTAAGCCATTACATTTATAAAGAGATTTTTAACTACAAAGTATTTTGAAAACCATTAGCCAAACCCAAAAGTTTCTCTTTTTGTTTGTTTTAAAAATAGGAATCTTAAAATTCTGTTTTATTAAAACAAGCTTAAAAGCTTTTCAGCTTCATTCTTAACATGCTTGAAGCATCCTTCAAATGCTTGAAGCTACAACTCCCAGTAGTGCCAGGAGTTTTATCCAGTTGTGCTAATTGAGAAGATGGTTACATAGAAAAGGTGTCTCCCTCCAATGCCCTTTACTGGGGGAAGAACCATTTGAGGCCTCTGCGTGTTTGGGATGAGGACCAATTCATGTTTCCAAAGCTGGTGGTGCTGTTCTGCCCTTCTGAAGTGATTGCTTGGAGTTAACTGCAGGCTGAGGGTGGGGTTGGTGCCAATGCTAGAGCTAAACTGTTGGCCCTAATTCAGATGTGAGGTGAGGAAAATAATTTGATTTATTTCTATGGTAGCAACTGTTGCACTCCAAGCAATTGCTAAGTATCTGGTCCTGTGGCTACAGGGTTATGTGGCATGGAAGATGCCACCTCAGGCCACCTTCCTTTCCAGGAGCAATAATGCTGTCACTTGGTAGTTTTGGTAGGAATAGGTGGAGCTCTGATGTGAGCATGGACTGACTTTCAGTGGCTTTTCATGGGAAAAGCAGATCAGTGCAGAATATCCTGGGAAATCAACTTAAAGAAGTAAGAAATGGGCTCTGGGAAATAAGGCTTTTATTCAGGGAAGGGCTCAAACAGCAGGTTTGTCATGGAAAGGGGTTAATAACACCTGTGGTAGTGAAGACACTTTCAGGTCCTGTTCTCCTTTACCAGGTGGAGACTCTTGGAAGTGATAGGTGTTAAAAAATCCTACATCTTTGAAAATGCTTCTCTAGCAGCAGAGCTAAGAAATTCCTCTTGCACTGAGACTTGGTTATGTTGGGAGAAAACCAGTTCATTCACGTTGTCATGCTGAGGGGAAAACAGTGGCCATGGAAACAAGGATAGCTGGCTTGTTCCTTAATCCTAGAAATAAAGGCCATTGACCTCAATGGTGCAATCTAGACCCATCCAAGTGCTTAACCAAGTTAAGTTGCTGTTCCTAGAGCTTCTCAAAGAAGGATGAGAACAGCCAAAGGCCCTGCCCTTGTTAGATGAGCTTTCAGAGCAGACCCTGTGCTGGTCTGAGCAGAGCTGAGGGAGTGCTGGTGTATTTATCCTGATCAGAAAGCTGGACAGATGTTAACATTGCTTGTGCTTGACAATAAATGCCTAAGCTGGAGCTCTGTGAGCTGATCTTATCGTTCCCAGTGCTGGAGGACAGAGTGACCTGAGGCTGTGCTGCAAGAGGGACGTGTGGGGCGGACAGGACAAACTCCAGCCCTCGAGTGCCCCGAGCCTGGGGTGCCCTGCACGTCCTGGGTGGTGACAGGGCTGCTGGGACACCCCACCGCAGCCAGCAAAAACACCAACAACCTGAACCCTGCTATTGAATTTGCACCATTAACGTTTTAAAGGGTGTATTATACTCTTCAGCTGACCTGGGTTTCTGCAGGATGCAGCTGGCCCTGCTTTTCCTAATGTTTCTGCAGCCCACCCAGGTCTTTCCCTTTCCTTTTTTTTCCTACTTCATTTACATCCCATTGCACCACCCGTATCACTCAATTGCAGCAATTAACCCAGGTGCAGGAGATAAACAGAATTAACTCGGCAGAGGGGAGAAGACAGGCACAAACAAGGCCAGCATTAGCTGGGAGCTCTGCTGGGTGATCCACGGGAGTTTCGTACACTTTCTCTGGAGCTGGGACACGGAAGGAGGTGTGCTGGTGTGAGGTACATGGGTTTTCCAGTGCAGGAGGGAACAGCGCAGTGTCCTACGGACCTCGCAGTGATTTCTCACGGACACTGGGGAGGTTATCAGCTTTTGAGGAAGCCCAGCCCTGTGAGTTGTCCCCACAGCCACGCAGCTGATTTACGAGCCGTGGGCATCCCTGAGCTAGAGCCTTTCCCATGCAGGCCATTGCACGGACACAGCGGATTGTGCTGCACTGAGAACTGACTGTCCACTCCAATTTACAATAATCTCCCTTTCTGCCTCCTCTGACTGAGGAATGTCAAGTGGTTCCTCCTGCTGAGCCAGCTAATATCCAATTTCTTTTTATGCTGTGAATGACTGGTGGAGGGAGGAGGGGGCCGGAGCGCTCCAGCCCTTCGGAGGACATTAGCATGAGGCACTACAGATAGGACATAATTGCTTCCATAAAGCATTAGTTTATCAGATAAGCATTAAGATGATTGCAAGCACGTTGCTGTGGGTCAGATGTTAAGACTACGGATATTATGGGATGATTGTAGCTTTTGCAACAGTGATGTTTTGGGTAAATGAGGGCAAAAGAAAGGACAGGCCTGCTGGAAAATGAAATATTGAAGGAAAAGGTTGATGTGAAAGTGCTGCATTTTCAGCTGGGATAAGCTGATAGTCCCCGTGTACCTGCTGTGGTCAGGGTGACTGACACCTTGGGGGGACCTGGCCCCCCAGGTCTGTTAGGCATGGGATGGGGACATCAGATACTTGATGATGGGGCAAGCAGAAACGTGATTTCAATGTTTCACTGCTTCACCCTGATTAAAAACTAGAAGACACAGGCACACCAATTTGTTTCCCCTCCCCAAAGGGTTTTACTGGTGTCCAAATGGGAGCCCTTCTGGACTAGTTTGAAGGATGAGATGTGCTTGTTGTTTATAGCCCTTTTTGGGGGACTCGGCAGAACTGCTGTGAACCAGAGGAGCCCCTCAGGTTTAGAGACAAACGTGTTCAGGGGTAGTCAGGAGGGGTAACTTCAAGGTTATGCCTTAAAGGCAAGGGAGGGGACTGTCTCTCATTGTCTGTGAATCGGATAGTGTGAGACCCCTAAGTCCCTACTGGAATTTTTGCCTATTTTCTCAGTGTCCCTTTGCATTAAGTTGTGAACTCCCTCAAAATTGCTTCCACATACTGAAGGGGGAGGACAACGTGGCCCTGAGTGTGCTGGTTTTTTATTTAGGCTCGTTCCTGTTCTGTAATGAGCTGTATCTGTGCCCAAGGATGATATTGCATCAGAATTAGATAGGATTAGGGCGTCTAACTCAGCTACTAGTGCAGGTAACCAGCGGGACTCAGCCTAACTTCCCTATTCAAGGCTTAAGATTTTTAAATCCTAGAAAAGACGGCTGTCTCTTGATCTCTCCTTGCATATAGCAGTGTAAGTAATGGTACAAATTGTCATAGCAAATCCCAAATAGGAGGGTTATGGGGAGAATAAGCAATGCTGTAATGGGATGAGGAAAAAACACATCTAGTGACTAAACTCCAGGGTCCCCAAAGTGCCTTCTGGCAGCTCACAGCTTGGAGGGAAGGTCAAAGCTTTAACTCCTCACTGATGTCCCTTCTCTTCACTCTGACAAAGTAGAAACAGAGACTAAAATCTGGGCTTAAGAAGTTTCTTTTGCCCGTAGCATGATTGCCAGTTCAAATCTTAGTTTTATTGCTCAAAATAAAGCCTGGTCTCCTTATTTAGAGTGAAGCTTAACAATATAGGGGTTTTTTTTGCTGCTCAAGCTTTAAAGAGATGTTTAAAATCCTGCCAAATTATACATTGCCTCGCTTTAATATTCTAGGGCCCTCTATCTGCATGTTTGCTTGACCCATCTTTCCTTCCACTTGGAAAAGCATGTTGGGTTTGAGTACAGCTGAGGTTAGCCTGCTCACTGGTGTTGGACTGGTTTTAAGGCTCCAGCATGCCCTTCCTGGAAGGGTTTGTGCTGAGCATGCAAACTGCCCCTCAGACCACTCCTGAGCCAGGAGTACAATCTGGCATCACTGGGGTTACCTTTGTGTGGATTTTCTTTCTCCCCCCCAGAGTGTCTCAGTGCTTTACTTGCTGCCAAAGGGAACACTCTCTGTTATTCCAGGACATGGCACAGTTTGTCTCTGGATTTGTATATGGGCTGAAGCCCGGCTTCTTTGATGCCTGGTTTTTCTGGGCTGTCCTCAGGAATATCGCATGCTTGCCCATGTTAATGCTGTAGCAGTGTAGTGCTGCGTGGGTCTCACTGCTTTATCCTGATGGATGTAAGGAGATGGAAGGGAAAACATTTGGTTCTGACTCCAGCTTTCTTCACCCCATTTGGAAACTCCTGTCTGATTAAACGAGCACTAAATCGTGCGTGTTAAAACATTTCTGAAGCACCTCTGCCACTGCAAACCACCTGTGTTTCTGCTTCCTCACAAATGAGGTTGGGCTGTGCTGGGGACTGGAGAAAGTGCCACAGGGCTTGTGAGAGCAAGGGGACGTGGAGCTGTGCTCAGGGAGCCTGGCACCTCTTCGCCACGGCCCAGAACAGCGGGCCAGCGGTCACGGAGCGGAGGGGACCGGGACGTGGGGCTGGGGACAAGGAAGTGCAAGCAGGGGCCACTCCTCAGGGTCCCCTCTCCACGCCTGGGGCCTGACAGGTCAGTCATTGTGCTAAGCCCTGGGCAAACATGGGGGAGGGAAACCCTGCCCTGCAGCCACTGGAAAATAAAGAAACAAGAGACAAAGGTTGGGAGGGGAAAGTGAGGCCCTGAGAGGAAAATGGGGGTTTAATGCTGTTGCTGCTTTTCTTTTTTCTTCTCTCTTTCTAAAAATCACCAGTTAGGATGACTGCTGGCTGATTCAGGTCAGCAGTTACCTCTTTCCTCACTACAATGTGCTCAGGTATTGCACAGTGATTACACTATAGGAGTAGCCCCCTCTTCTCTCTTTTGCCTTATAGACAAACATTTTTCATGTTGAAGAGGTGCAGGCAGAATCAGAGATCAGTGTGGCTTTATGACACAAGCTGAGTTCAGCAAGTGTTTGGACAATGCTGTCAGGCACAGGGTGGGATTCTTGGGGTGTCCTGTGCAGGACCAGAAGTTGAACTCAGTGATCCTGGTGAGTCCCTTCCAACTTAGCATTGATTTTATGAATCAAATTGACCGAAATGTTGTCTGAATTAATTCCTGATTTAAAAGCCTTTTGCCTGCAGTCTGGAGCAGTTCAGGCTCATGAGCCTGTTTAAGCCTGCCTTGCTCCTAAAATAAGATTAGTCTCACAATTATGCCAAACTTCTCAGCTGGTGGTGAATGTAACTCTGCCAGATGACTTTTTAAGCATGCTTGCTCTAGCTACGATGTTTTAGAGAGCTAGAAGCATTTGGGGAAAATAAAGGATAAACCTCAGTAGGCTTTCGTTGTGACAAGGGAAGAAAACACACAGCCTGCTGGCATTGTTAACATGAACAGCTCTGTGCTTCTGTCATCTCCAATTTCAGTCTTGGGTACTATGACAGAAAGTGAATAGGGGATAAAAGATTTGTGTGGCAGAAATGTAATGGGAAACCGCAGGGAAGGCGAGGAAGCAGCTTCATGGAGCAGCACCAGCAGCAGCAACACCACACCTCAGCAGGTCTCAAGTACCTGCTCCAGCCAAACTCACAAGGCTGACAGGAAAAAGAACTGTTTTCTTAGAGGAGGATGTGGCAAAGCAATTATGGTGGGGGAGATGCTGTTCTGTGCAGTCGAATGCTCCAAAGGCCGCCCTTCTGTCCCTCAGGCTGCAGCTCCTGCCTGGGCTGGAGGACGCCCTTCCCTCTGGGGTCAGCAGGAGAGACGTGTCCTGGGCTGATCCCCCAGGGTGGGCAGCAGGGGAGGGGGGGATTCTGCCCCTCTGCCCCGCTCAGGTGAGACCCCACCTGCAGAGCTGCCTCCAGCTCAGTCCCCAATGTAAGGACGTGGAGCTGCTGGAGCGAGTCCAGAGGAGGCACCAAGATAATCAGAGGGATGGAGCAGCTCTCTGTGAGGAAAGGCTGGGAGAATGGGGATTGTTCAGCCTGGAGGAGGCTTCAGGGTGACCTAATTGTGGCCTTCCAGTGCCTGAAGGGAACCTGCAAGAAAGATGGAAAGAGACTGTGTACAAGGGCCTGGTGTGACAGGACAAGGGGGAATGGCTTCCCACTGACAGAGGGCAGGGTTAGACGGGATATTGGGTAGAAATTCGTCCTGGTGAGAGTGGTAAGGCCCTGGCACAGGTTGCCCAGAGAAGCTGTGGCTGCCCCACCCCTGGAAGTGTTCCAGGCCAGGCTGGACAGGGCTTGGAGCAACCTGGGATAGTGGAAGGTGTCCCTGCCCATGGCAGGGGGTGGAATGAGATGGGCTTTAAGGTCCCTTCCAACCCAAACCCTTCTGTGACTCTGTGAAGAGCAGCCTCCTCACCTTTGCATGCGGCATGCTTCCTGGCCAGGGAAACATGAAGGGATACGGGGAAGGAGACCTTTAGTAACTTATCTCCAGCCACAGCATAGCACTGCTCCCAGAGATACTGCAGTGAGCTCTTTGTTGAGGGATGGATAACCAGGATTAGGCCAGACCCTTCCTACTCAAACTCCATGCAGCATAATCCTTGCTTGTGGCAACAAAGTTTATTTCAGCTTTAACGATCTTATGTGCGTAATTCTCTCTTCCTTAGAAAGGGGAAGGGGAATTACCTATCCAGCTGCCTACAACTCCCTGCATAAAGGGGAAATGTTGTGTCTGGGTGCTGCTCTACCCCTGCCAGGAGCAGAGGGCTTTAAGCTCAAAGTTAACACAATCTACTCAGTTCCTTGAGAACTGGGGCCTTTTCTTTCACTGTTTTCTAGCACAAGGGCTGCTGGGATATTTCCACCGACAATGCTTTTTCCCCAGTCGATACACTGAACAAGTAATACACAAGATCTTTCCCTACCTGCTCGTTAAGGATGAAGGGAAGCACAGGAGGGAGTTGCAGCTTTGAATCTTAGCTGTGATCAATTTGATCCTGTCTCTGATTTCCTGCTTTAACATAAGCAAGACGATGTGCTAATGCTCACCGGGGGTGGAAAGAGGGGCAGAGATGAATCTGTGACTGCTTGGGAGATGTATGAGAGAGAACATGCAAGGAATGCCCAGGAGGAAGCTAATAATTGTGGCGTTTGGATGGAATTTGAAGAATATGGCCTGGGGCCAGATGCTGAATGAGGGGATAAAAAGAAATATTCAAAAACAGCCCAATGGCTGAATGAGGCTGGGGCCCCGTGGGAAGAAAATAGGATGTGATCACAACATAAGAAACTGCATTGTAATGCAGCCATGGAACATGGGGGAGAGGAGAGGGGATTAGAAGTTGCACTGACGTTTTTTCACATTTTGATTTTGCAACCTTAATTTTCTTCAACTGAGCCTCGGGGAGGTAATATAAAATACAAAGCTCTCCTTTGGTTGTTTCTGTAGGAAGCAGGAGGGGAGATGCTAAAGACCTTGTCTTAGATCAATATTTAACCAGTGAATTAATATAAATTCTATTTGTGACACGAGATTAAATTTTAAAGTGCTTTGATTGTTTAAAGCTCCTTGGTGGCAGTGGCAAATGTCTTGTAGCTGATTAAAACCTGGTAGGAATGGTAGCAGTGCCAAGACTCGGCTTTGAACATGTCTGGACTAGGACTGTCAGGGCAAGGTAAGAAATTACTGGTCAAGATCCCACAGGTCAAGGAGATGGTAAACAAATCCATAACAGAGGAGGAAACACGGCAGGAAAACATAAATGCAAAAGCATCTCTGTGAATCTCCAGTGTCTGGAACAGAAGGTACGTCTGCATGCAAATGCTGGGGGCTGAGTGCTCGGGGAAGTGAGATACTCCAGCACGTTTTAATCACCTACAGCTAATGGCTCTGCTCTCTCCCGAGCACTGAGACTGTCCTTAGAAAATGCCAGGCATGTCTGAACATGCTGACTTTTCTCTTGCCTGGCTGCTGGCCTTACTGACCCTAAGAGAATATAGCTGCTTTCTGAGCATCCTGTCTCTGCCCTGATACAAAGCTTACTGGGGCAGTGGAATTAAATTTTGTGCTTTAGCCCACAGCTCTCAGAATCACAGAACCTTGAGGATGGTGCACGTGCCTTGGAACTCAAGGTTTACCTCAAGCTCAAAAAGAGCTTTGTGCTGTGTGTAGTGTTTCTATTTCTAAAGAACCAAAGTTCTTTTTCATAACTCCCTTTCATTATCAGCTCTTTGCTTCACTGCCTTCAGGTAAGGCAGACTGTTACAAGACATTTTTGTCATATGGTGTTTAAAATACTTTGGAAATGGCCTCAGGGAAGGTTTATAGAATCATGGAATGGTTTAGGCTAGAAAGGACCTTAAAGATCATCTACTTCCACCCCCTGCCATGGGCAGGGACACCTTCCACTAGCCCAGGTTGCTCCAAGCCCTGTCCAGCCTGGCCTGGAACACTTCCAGGGATGGGGCAGCCATAGCTTCTCTGGGCACCCTGTGCCAGGGCCTCACCACCCTCACAGGGAAGGATTTCTCCCTAATATCCAATCTAAGCCTGCCCTCCTGCTTAAGGCCATTCTCCCTTGTCCTATCACTCCATGACTATGTTAAAAGTCCCTCTCCAGTCTTCTTGTAAGCCCCCTTTACATACTCGAAGGATATAGGATAGATTGGCTATTGGGAAAAACTTCTTCACCAAAGGGTGGTCAGTCCCTGGCACAGGCTACCCAGGGCAGTGGTGGAATCCCCTTCCTTGGACGGATTTAAAAGCAATGTGGACGTAGCACTTGGGGGCATGGTTTAGTGGTGCTGGGCTAAGGGTTGGACTCTGATCTCAGAGAGCTTTTCCAACCTAACCAACTCTATGATTTATGGTACACAGCCAGCATAACTTCATTACAAACAACCACTTAACAGTAGCCCTGGTAACTTATTTGAGAACCAACTCAGGCTCGTGTTAAGAAAGGCTGGATTAGCCCAGCTATAAATCCACAGCTACAATGGGATTATTGCAGCATCAACACCAAATTGGAGTCCCTCACCAGCACCACTGCCTTGCTCAGAAACAGAACTGGATACGGATGTTTTTGTCACGTAGCATGGAGGTGTGATCACATCTATGTGGATTTGCTGTTCAGTGTTGGCAATGACATAGGAAATGCTAAAAAGCCCTGTCTCTATTAAACTGAGCTAAAACAGTTGAAGCACAAGTATTTTTCCAGCTATACTCAGCTTAATTCCTTTGGCGTTAGTGTGGCTCAAATAACAGCAGCCATGATTCAGAGACTCAGTAGGAACGACAGATTCTGAGATAACTCTCAGGAAGAGGTCAGACACTACTTTTGTGGGGTTTTTTCCTTTTTTTCTTTTAAAGAGTGCAATTCAGGTACTTATCCATTACTTAGTTACCTTCCCTTAACTGATTCCATGAGAGCGTAAGGCATGATTTCAGCTGCTACAAGCCAAGCCCTGCATTGGATTCACCTAACCAAGCTTTCCTCAAACTTATGCCTGCTGGAAGCTGTGCTGGGTCTATCCTTGGACACAGCCCCCAGACAGCCCCTGCTGTGCCCTTGGGGATGTTGTTCTTTATTCTTCTCATCCCACCTTTCCCTCCTGAACCAAGGAGCAAGGGAAAATAAAGCAGTGGAGTTTTTAGTGTATTTAACTGGGGCTGCCAATGTATTGAGGCAGGTAGGCAGGGCTAGGGGAGAGATGATGTCTGGAGAAAAGGAAGTTCAGGGGAGACCTCATTGCTCTCTGCAGCTGCCCAAAAGGAGGTTGTGGTGTGGTGGAGGGTCATCCTCTTTTCCCAGGTGCTGGGGAAATGCCCTCAAGTTGAGCCAGGGAAGGTTGAGATTGGATATTAGGAAAAATTTATTCACTGAAAGAGTGGCAATGCATTGGAACAGGCTGCCCAGGGAAATGGTGGAGTCATCCACCATTCCTGGAGGTGTTCAAAACCAAGTAGGTGTGGCACCTAATGATATGTTTTGGTGTACGTGGGGGTGTTTGGTTGAAGGTTGGACTTGGTGGTGATTTTGCAGGTCTTTTCCAACCTTAACAGTTCTATAGCACCCAAGGTGGAGGTCACAAGGAGAGCTGCTCTAGTTAGTTCTGAAGTTGGAAGGATGTTTAAAAATCTGAGGGGTTTTACCTGGCAAAGAGCTGGGAGTTTGGAAAGAGGATACTGAGGAAATGAAACAGGAGGCTTTGAGGTTGGTACCACTCATGCCAGAGGAGGAAGACAATGGGAAAGAAGCCAGGAGAGACTTTGCTTACAACTGGCTGGGCAGCACTTTGGATATGGTCAGGTTTGACCAGGTCAGAGCTTGAATGTGAAGGAGAGGAGCAGAAGGAGGTAGCAAATACCCCCGAGGTGTTCTTAAAAAATTTTTTTTTCTCTGATGTACTATTATTTATTGAACTCGAGCAAGCCATATCCAGCTCAGAACTGGGAAAAAGAGCCTCCCCAAACTGACCTGTGCCCAGGTCTTTGTGCTGCTGCAGCTGGAAGCAGCAAACAGCAGAACACTGGGGGATAATGTCATGGAAGGTGCTCACAGTTCAGGTCCCAGCACTGCAGCACAGCAGTAATAATAATAATGATACCTGCTTAATATGTGAGCTTGGAGTAATGTTTCTGGAGGAATGAGCAGGGCTCCTTGCAGGCCCTTTGATCCAATGCTATCATTGCTGTCTGGTTATTACAGATAAACTTGTAAAGCTTCACATTGTGCTGAAATTACCGGGAGGAAACGAGACACGATGTGCGAATTTTGGTCTGTAAGAGAGGAACCTTTTGTGCGAAGCGCCTCGTGCCCGAGTGGGGTAATACTAATATTTGCCTGGTCTTCCTGAGATGATGTGGTCGCTTCGGGGGTGAATCCGCGTTCCCCCCGGGCTGTGTTTCACCCCTCCGAGGGGGTCTTTGCCCCGCAGCCCCCGCGCCCCGCGGTACTCACGCCTGGGACATGCTGAGCACGGACAGCCGGACCGGCACCGACAGCGAGCCCGGAGCGAGGGGCACCGAGCCCGAGCCCCGACACGGCCCTGGAGCCCCCGGCCACCGAGCCCGAGCCCGCCCCGGCCCTGGGGGCCCCGGGCCCCG